>JAAGKR010007196.1:0-38228 GCA_011419295.1 Clarias macrocephalus | reverse complement strand
TTTCCATGCTCGATACCCGTTCAAAGTTATCCCCCACCCGGGTTTCTATAGCAGCGAGGTGGCCATTAAAGTTATTTACCGTCTCGCGGAGAGCATCCACCGAGGTCTGTATTGGCTTAATAATCTCCTGAATTAAAGTCAACATGTCGCTTCGAAGCGAGACTCGCTGTTTCTCCAGTTCAGCAACCAGCTGGCTCGGTGACAAGACGTCTGGCAAGTCCCTTATGGGTCCAGGTGAGCTGCTTGCAACCTGGTTTTCCGCCGCCATCTTGGCAAGTTTACTGGCTACAGTAGCAGCTCCGCCGCGAGTAACCGGAGGACTCGGCGCTTTACCTGTCTTGGGCTTAACACTACTCATTTCCGAACCGGGATAAAGATAGCACCGTAATTCGTAACTTTCTTAAAATAATTGCGGTGTTTACAGGGATAAGTTACAAGTTTAACCGGGAGACCTCTCCAACACGGCTTTCTCCTACATCACCAACACCGGAAGTCGTGTTGGACATTTCTTAACACAGTTCCTGTAATGTCAAATCTTCTAGGTTTTTCTTTCTTTGCTTGATGAAGCACAATAATTTGACCCATATATATGCCAGAAAAGAAAGGTAGAATAATTACATTTTGCCCAGAACATAATGCTACCTGTTTTCAATTACAAGATATACAATTGCTTTGCACTAAGAGCGCACGCTGAATTGAGGCATGTCAATCTCTCTCTCTCTCTCTCTCTCTCTCTCTCTCTCTCTCTCTCACACACACACACACACACACACACACTCACGCTGGCGTTTTAGGGAGACAGAGGCTGGGTCTTTGCCTCTCTCTCTCTCTTAAGCCCGCTCGTCTCTCTGTCTGTCTGTCAGCAGCTTGCGAATCTGCCCGTTCTGAACAATTTATGTGCAATTTTGCCCCTCGCGAGACCTGCGTCGTTACATAAGCAGTAGGCATTTGATCATTTTTGGACATTTCAACATTTACTATATTTTAGTGTCACTGCTAGTTTAAGAAATTGAAATGCAATACTTACTATTAACCACTTGTTTTATTTACTCTATTACTACATATAGAACTTTTAAAGTTACATTCTTCATACATTTTTGTAAACATTTTGGTTTGATTTGTTTCAGGAGCAGCTCAAAACTGCATTGAAGCCTCTCCAGGAGAAACTGAAGATCTTTACAGAATGTAAACTGAACTGGAGTCAGATTGCAGAATTTATAAAGGTTAGAATCGACACCATAGCTTTGATATTATAATTATATCTTGCTTTATAATAAGTTATATTTAATTTGACTCTCTCTTCACTGCAGACTCAGGCCAAACACACAGAGTGTCAGATTCAGGAGGAGTTTGAGAAACTCCACCAGTTCCTACGTGATGAAAAGGCAGCCAGGATTGCTGCACTGAGGGAGGAAGAGGAGCAGAAGAGTCAGATGATTAAGGAAAAGATTGAGAAGTTGAGCAGAGACATTTCATCTCTTTCAGACACAATCAGAGCCATAGAAGAGGGGATGAGAGCTAAAGACGTCTCGTTCTTACAAGTGAGGCTCATTTAATCTGTATTTATACTGTAAGAAAGTAAAACTTATTTTCATCATCAGATTTCAGTGGTGTAAAAATGTAAATCATATCCACTGATGTTTGCTTTGTTGTTTTACAGAACTACAAGGAGACAGTAAAAAGGTGAGTGATGTGATTCCTGTCTCTCTCGTTCTGTGTTTCTGAATCCAAACCCACAGCAACACTGATATCTGAATGTTTTCGCAGAGCCCAGTGCACACTGCAGCATCCAGAGGAGCTTTCAGGAGCACTGATCAATGTGGCAAAACATCTGGCCAACCTGAAGTTCAGAGTTTTGGAGAAGATGCAGCACACTGTCCAATACAGTAAGACAGTTACTCTTTCTTTCTTTCTTTCTTTCTTTCTTTCTTTCTTTCTTTCTTTCTTTCTTTCTTTCTTTCTTTCTTTCTTTCTTTCTTTCTTTCTTTCTGTGTGTCAGTATATGCATATGTATGCTAATATTACATTTCTTTGTATGCTTTTTTTTTTTGTAGCATGTTTTACTTTGGACCCCAACACTGCTCATCCAAAACTCATTGTATCTGCTGATCTAACCAGTGTGAGACTCGGTTTTGAGAAACAGAAACTTCCTGATAATCCAGAGAGATTTGATGAATTTCCATGCATTCTGTGTTCTGAGGGCTTTAACTCAGGGACACATTACTGGGATGTCAAAGTGGGAGATAGTACAATGTGGGTTGTAGGTGTGATGACAGAATCTGCTTCGAGGAAGGGTAAGATACACTCCAGAAGTGGACTCTGGTATATGAGATATCATGAAGGCACATATAGAGTATGTTCTACACCAGGGCTGTCTAATGTCATCTCAGTAGCACAGAAACCCCAGAGGATCAGAGTGCAGGTGGACTGGGACAGAGGAAAGCTGTCATTCTCTGATCCTCTTACGAACACACACATATACACTTTCACACAGACATTTACTGGAAAATTACTTCCACTTATAAATGTTGTTTGTGAAGTGTCTCCACTGAAGATCCTCTCACTTCAGTGCTCTGTAAACTTTGATTAATTAAGTTAGTTAAATAATACTTAAATATTTTTATTGATTACTTTTAATTAATTAAAATTAATTAATTAATTAATTAAATTTAAGCTTACAACAGACAAATGCAACAGTTTCCTGCTGCCGTTAAGTAAATGGCTTGATGTAGTTATTGCAAGTAAGAGATATTTTATTAAATATTATGTGTTTCTGTACTTACTATCTTTTTCAAAACATTTGTTCACCAGGGATGGTCTGCCACTGTTTTAAGTTTTTTTTTTTTTTTAGCATTCCTAAATATAAATATCAGGAAATGAAAGATGGATTTCTGATGTTATCTCTATCCCTATTCATCTTTTGATCATTTCATTTTTTAGCAAAGACTGCAGTATTTGCCTAATATTTTATATTATATTGCGTTAAACATGTACATAAGGAAATGTTATTCAGAGTATCATGAATAAAAGCATAGATGTAAATGAGTGGTTGTGTATATGTATACTTTGTAGCTTTTCTTTTTATGTAATCATATTCAGTATAATGTAATATATAATCATCAAACATAATAATAATCTTAGAATGGAAAGAATATAAAAATTTTAATATTAAGCTTTAAAAAATCCCTTCTGTGAACCCTGTGGCCTTGATTTAGATATTGCCAGGAGACAAACCATTTTTAACTTCAAACTGCAGGAACTGGTCACTATTTATTCTCAGTCAATTACTGGTATGCTTTGTGTGCTTTGGTGTTTAAAATTTATGTACCTTAAATTTTAATTATTGAGAAAAACTAATGATTCATTTGGTAAGGTTTTACACCATAGCACTAGTATAGCTCTTGGGTCTTGAACCTGGATGGGTGCCACAAATATGTACACTATACAGTGTGTTCAATATCAAATGGTTTGTGTCTTGCTACAAAAACGAGTCCTCATGTTTGAGTGACAAGACATGAAACAAGCCCTAAAGGTCTGCATAGTCACCCATCACTCACCCACATGGATGATGTGGGAATGCTGATGTGGGAATCCTTCCACAACAAGTTATAACAAAGCTGAGCATGCCGGTTTTGAAGTCCATCAGGATCAGCAACAGGAGCTCTATAAGCACCACGCTGAATACTGGTTGAGTATGACCCCTCATATTCCACAGGCTCATCATCCTGCCATCTGCAACAAAGAATACACATCACTGCTCTTTGTTTAATCTCACACAATTTCAGCATCTGATTTATCAAGAGACTATCACAGGAACAATAGGAACAACCCACTAGTCTGTGGATGGGAGGCCAGGTGAAGGACACAATGCATACCAATAAATTATCATAGCCAGTCCACCTGCTGGCATGTTTTTTTTAAGGAAACCAGAGAACCTAGAAGAACTGCACACATGCTCAGAAGTTCCACAGGAACATAATGTGTGTAAAATTATAGAAGTTAAAGTTTAAATTAATGTTTATAATATTTCATTGACGTGCACATATCATTATTTTGTCATTTTTACTTAAGTCTGTGCACTGAATAGCAAAGTTACTGATTAAAATCTTGATATAAAAATAAAATATTTTGCCAAAACTGTTTACATTAAAAATAAAACAGAACTGGATGAAGAATTTTCTTTTGTTTTTCCTTTCTGGTGGTTCCATGTAATAAAACAAGTACTGTAATATTAAAATTCTTGCTCAGGTTTAAACTGCAAAAGCTTAGAAGGTTGATCTAAAATGTCTGCTTGTATTGATAGACACTGATAACATTAGAAACGAGAGCATGCATAAAGAAATTATTTATAGAAAGAGTAAAATTATGTTACGGGTGAAAGTCCTACATGAAGATCATGTTTTACTACATGTACAGTACATGTGTACCTTACACCTTAGAAGGAAGGGGATGTAAAATGATATCCTTGATTATCCTTGATAAAAATCATTGAGCTATAAAAGGAAGGTCAGGCAAGTTCTTTGTCATAAAATGAAAAAGAGAAATAAACTAAATCAGATCAGTCATAAAAATATTTTAAATAGATACAATGCTACTAGTACTTTCACACTAAATGTTCAATATGGATTGAATGCAATGTGATCCAGTTTATATTGAAAAAGCCCTGTGAGCTGCTGGACGTGTCTTTCTGGTGCGCCCAATGGCAGTGGCGCAGGTGCTTGGGCCAGTCATCATCGATTGTGTAGGATGTGGAGTACGTGTAGGATGAGTAGTGTGTGTGTGGGATGTGTAGTATGTGTATTGTGTGCGTGAAATGTATTGTGTGTGTAAGACGTGTAGTGTTTTTGGACCTGGCTGACTCGTCCTGGTGCCCCGCTCCTGGTTGGAGATCTCGTCACACGGATGCCTCGTGTGGCCTGCTGGCGTTGGCTGATGGAGACGGCTGTTCTCTGAGGACTTGTGACTGCAGTCGCTCAATAGTTCAGAGACTGGAATTTCCTACTTTCTACCTGAGCCCCCAAGAATGCACTGGACTCCATGTTAACTTAAGGACATCAACTGTTATACTGAACTTCCAGCAGTCTAAAACTCAGTGTGACTGCTGATCAATCCCTGCTATCCATTATCACCCAAATGAGGATGGGTTCCTTGTTGAGTCTGGTTCCTCTCAAGGTTTCTTCCTATTGCCATCTCAGGGGTTTTCCCTCGGCACCGTCGCCTTCGGCTTGCTCATCAGGGACAATCTAATCATTTTTATTCATACACATTCCATACAAATTTCAATAATTTTCTGTGTAACTTTAACTGTGCTTTTCGACAATGACAACTGTTAAAAAACGGTATAGAAATAAAAATGGAATTGAATTGAATTAAGTAGTGTGCCTGTAGGATGGGTAGTGTGTGTGAAGTGTGTGTAGTGTAGTGTAATGTGTAGTTTTTGAGCATGTTAATGGCCCAGATGATTGAGGGAGAAAAAAAAGGGCCTTCACTCATTATGAGATCAGCACTATTAAAACAGCATTATCAGAGTGATGGCGATGATGTCATAGTCATGTCGTCATCATGCCAATGTCATACTGCTTTTTTGAGTTCTAAAAAAAAAAAAAAACAGGTCACAGATTCATATTGTTATAAGGCAGGGATCTCCTGCATTAATATTGCTAGTTTGTAGCTGTTTTGGAGAAGACTGAATATGCTAATCTGGGAGTCAAGATTAGGTTCGCTTTCCCAGAAGTGAAAGTGAAAGTCTGACTATCTATATAGATGGTAAAAAAAACTACCACTAGTAAGATAAAATGGCTACTACGTTTTCAGAAGAGGATTTCTCCTGTCCTGTGTGTTTTGAAATCTTTAAGGATCCTGTTCTCCTGCAGTGCAGTCACAGTGTGTGTAAAGGGTGTCTTGACCAGTACTGGGAGACCAAAAGATCTAAAGAATGCCCTGTTTGCAGGAAAAGGTCGCCAACTGGTAATCTAGCCATGAACTTTGCTTTAAGAAACTTGTGTGAGATTTTCTTACAGGAGAGAAATCAGATATCTTCACCAGCATCTGAAACAGTCTGCAGTCTACACAGTGAGGAACTCAAATTTTTCTGTCTGGATGATAAAGAGCCAGTGTGCGTGGTGTGTCAGACATCAAGAAAACACACCGACCACAAACTCTGCACCATTGAAGAAGCAGTAACAGACTATAAGGTAAACATCTTTCACTTGTAATATTGTATTGCACTTGTAATGTAATCTAAAAATGGTTATGGAGATATATGGAAATGGTAATGGAGACCCATTCATTATGTTTATGACTTTTAATTCAATATCTGTAATACAGCTCTATTGAAAAGGACAAGAATTTTAGTCTGATATTTGGACACATTAATCCTGGATATTTTAGAATAATACAGTACAAATTACATTTAAAAACCTTAATGAATTTCTTACATGCTAAAAGTAATAGTAGTTTTTTATTACGCCCTTTTAACGGTCCATACTTATGTCCAATTATGTCCAAAATAATTCATTCATCATTTACTCACTCATCTTCAGGTACCACTATACTGTATATATCGGTGAGTGAACCAAAAGCTTATCCTGGATTGACTGGGTGTGTAATATGCCTATGGTCTAAGGCATTTCTGACCACAGTTTTAGACTTTAAGCTCTGTGCTTTGTGAAAAAGAATCCTAGTTAGGAGAACATCCATTTCTGACATATACACAAACAACCAGACCACAGTCATCGTTAAAAGCTCACATTTGCCCATTCTGATGTCTGATTTAATGCATGTGACCCTTACATCATTTGTTGATTGTAAAATTGCATGGATAAAAGAGTGCATTGGTCTTTCCAATAAGGTGAATTTTATTAGTGTCTTATTGCATCATCACGTCATATCACAGACACGCATACACACACACACACACGCACTGATTGCTGGTTATATTATTATAATTATCATTATTATATGCAGAACTAAATTTCTTACATTTAAATACAAGTCTGTATAAATTCAGTCACTTATTTGAGAATTTTAATATGATCCGTTTTGAGTATGGTTCTTCTCAAAGTCTCTCAGTGAGATTTTTGTCATGATTTTTTTGTCAGCTTGCTCATCAGAAACATACTGATAGTTATTTTATCTTTTGCAAAACAGCTTTGCAACAATCTACACTGTTAAAGCACTATTCGCATAAAATTTTATTTAACAGAATATTTTAAATAGTCTTCATGCAGTGTGCTGACTTGTTCCAGGAGGACATCAGTGCTAAACTAAAGCTCCTACAGGAAAACATGGAGATCTTTTGTGACTGTAAACTAAACTGGAGTATGACCGCAGACCACATAAAGGTAATAAACAACATTATTTAAACATTATATTAACATTTAGCATTTTTGCATATTTGGTTACAATTCATCTAATTATCTCTTCCATGCAGATTCAGGCCCAACACACAGAGCAGCAGATTAAGGAGCAGTTTGATAAGCTTCACCAGTTTCTACGAGATGAAGAAGCAGCCAGGATCACTGCACTGAGAGAGGAAGAGGAGCAGAAGAGTCAGATGATGAAGGAGAAAATTGAGAAGCTGAGCAGAGACATATCATCTCTTTCAGACACAATCAGAGCCATAGAAGAGGAGATGAGTGCTGAAGACGTCTTGTTCTTACAAGTGAGGATCATTTAGTCAGTATTTATACTGTGAGCAAGTAAAACTTCTTTCAATCATCCAAAACATCACATTTCAGTGGTGTAAAATTTTAAATCATATCCACTGACTTTTGCTTTGTTGTTTTACAGAACTACAAGGCCACAGTGAAGAGGTGAGTGATGCGATTCCCGTCTCTCTCGTTCTTGTGTGTTCAGTTAGCAACACTGACTCCTGAATGTTTTTGCAGAGCCCAGTGCACACTGCAGCATCCAGAGGAGCTTTCAGGAGCATTGATCCATGTGGCAAAACATCTGGCCAACCTGAAGTTTGGAGTCTGGGAGAAAATGCAGCACACTGTCCAATACAGTAATATACCTTATCTCTCATTGTTTATTTTTTATTGGGTTAGGTTTGTTAAACTGTATACAAGTTCCTCCAGTTACATGCTCTAGCTGCCCGATGGGTGGTTTGGCTTCAGTTTTAGCCAATGTGTTAAACAAATTAACTTTAGCATTGCTTTATACTATGAATTGTTAACTTATTTTTAGTTTTATAATTTATTTCAATACAGATAATATTTGATTTTAAAGAAGGCAGTTCTAGAAGCAGGGATGAAAGCTCAGGCCATAACCCTATATCCACTGTGCGTTTGTATGTCTTGGCTCACTAGCAGAGCCTTTCTTTCTCCAAACTTTCTAATTTCCATCATTTTTGGTAGCGGTCTATCTTGGTCCCAGACCTTTTGTGGCTTCTCTCTGCATTTCTTGCCAAATTCCTATTTTGCATTCTGTATTCTACTGTTGATGAGTGGTTTGCATTAGGTGATATGTTTAGGTGATTTGTTTGTTCCAATTAAGTTATATTCAAACAAGATGTATGAATTTTACTTAATACAGAAACAAAGAGATTCTTGGTTGTCTGGGTGATGCCAGGATCCTGCTTACGCTGCATTTCAAATGACCTCGATTCAGCCCAGTTGTAAAATTAGACAGAGATGACCGATTTGGGGCTAAACACAAGGCCCTATACATACAGTGTCTGTCTGGTGTAGGAAATTAAGCTTTTTATATTAAAAACAAAAGCTGAAATTGTCTATTGATCTATTGTCTCATATTTCAGCCTTTTACGTTAGCTTAGGTTATTTTTCATTGTTTTATTTTTACACCGCTATTATTTTTACACTGTTGTTTATTATCTTTTGGTATGTTTTTTTCCCCCTTAGTGCCTGTTACACTGGACCCAAACACTGCTAATCCTTTTCTCAATGTATCCGATGATTTGACCAGCGTGACAGCCAGGAAAAAGGAACAGAAGCTGCCAGACAATCCAGAGAGAATAGATGTTTGCTTATCCATCCTAGGCTCTGAGGGGTTTAACACGGGGATGCACTGGTGGGAGGTTGAAGTTGGAGATTGTTCAGCCTGGTCACTGGGTGTGATGACAGAATCTGCTCAGAGGAAGGGAGAGATAAACTCCAGAAGTGGTCTCTGGTACATGTGGTATTATGCTGGTCAATATGGAGGAGGTTCTACACCACAGAAACATAGTCTCTTCTCGTTGGAAGAGAAGCTTCAGAGGATCAAAGTGCAACTGGACTGGGACAGAGGAAAATTGTCATTTTCTGACCCTCTTACTGGCACACATATACACACTTTTTCAGACAAATTTACAGACAAATTATTTCCATATTTGGCTGTTGGTTCTGAAGAATTTTCTGTGAAGGTCCTTCCTATTCAGAACTATAGAAAGTAAGTAACTTTGGGTGTATGTAAGCTCAGCTCATATGGCAGAATTGTGTGACCTGGGTATTTATTTAAAACTTGCACTGTTTATTTAAAATAGGCATCTTACATCTTTTGGGTAACACACGTCATGTTTAATTACATGAATCATGCATATTTATGGTGTGAAACCTCACTTTCTGCAGACTTGTTGGGTACAAATGTTCATATTCACTGATAAATGCCGTTAATCACTCTATACTGCATCTAACAGTAATTTGTAGTCAAATCCAAAAACTCAGATATGGCACAAATTTTGTTAAGCACATGTTTTCACATACTGTATAATCTAAAAGTGTAATAGAGAGGAAAAAAAAGTCAAGATTGACAGCGGTTAGTTTTTCTCTTGCTAAATAGGTAAAAAAAAAAAATTATAAACTTTATTTGTTACCTAATGAGTCAATTAGCTCAGGAATAACAGCCTTGTTGCAACCTAGTTAGGAATCTTCCCCACTGTCAAAGCAAGCTTTGACCCAGGCTTCGTCTGCTACTTACTGCTGAAACACATGCCACAGATGTTGGCACAACTGGATCAGTTCAGCAAAGATCAGTCTCTGGTCATTGTGTTTTTTCCTCTTTGTATGGTAACTCAGGTGGGTTTGGAGCTCAGCTGCAGGTTTCCTGTCACATGTGCTATGAAGCACCTGAAGAGGTGGATGCCTGAATAGTGCATTGAACTGGAGCACATTGAGAAAAAGTACATAAGAGAAAGAGAATAGGAAGATGATTATAGAGCACAATATCATAAATATGAACATTCTTCTTCATGCAGCCTCACATTTAACGATGTCCGAGTGATAATCAAATTAATGCTCTGAATGTCAATTCGGTATGTTATTTGACAGGTATTACTATTGGTATATATCTAAGCATAAGCAGATTCTTAGATACTTTCCTTTTTCTAAAAAATTTAATAAGAATAAAAGATAGAATTAGAATCATTTCTCAGACTATGACTGTGTGCACATCCTATCCTGTCCTATCTTATTAGAGACCATCTAGTCCATCTACAATTTGGGAAAAAAATTAAGTTAGCCAGGGTTTCTAACCTGAGAGAACCAGAGAAATGGTTTTGCCAGCAAATTAACTGATTTTATTACGCAGCATACATGAGAACACATAAAAGACATTTCAAAACATCTGTAGAGCTGCATGTGAAGAGTGTGACAGTTTAACCCACCTCTCTCATGTGCATGTGTAAACATGATTTATTAAAGTCGTTTCCAGATGTCTATATACATTAATCAATGCTGAGTTACTTCTTAGACATCCCTCCAGATGCATCAGTACAGACAGTATCCTTACATTATAACTCAACAATTCGAATTGATATACAGTACATGTTGTATAAAATCTTTAGGTAAAACTCTTTATAGTGGCATCTAAAAGTTTGGACACCCCTGGTTAACTGATGTACAAATACTGTAGCAAAAGTTTAACAAAAACATTCTTCTCAGCATAATAAGTTAGACTAAAGAGTTGTTTTTTTTCTTGTCAAACTTAAGAGTAGAAATAGGAAAGGAGCACCATGCAAAAGTTTGCACAAGAGAGTTAACTCTAATACAATGTTTCTCAAGGACTCAGACCATGTTCGCTTGTTTGGGCTAATGGGTTGTTGACAATCATCATTACGAAAGGGCCAGGTGATGCAAATGTCAAAGCTTTATAAACACTTTGCCTCGTTAAACCTTGTCCCATCTATCAGAAGCCATCAACACATATGAATAACTGCGAAGCATATCGTGAATTAAAATTATTGATGCCCAAAAAGCAGGAGGACATGATAAGAAGATGGGCAAAAGGTTTTCAGGTAGCTGTTTGTCTCAGTTTCACTATAATTGTAATAAACAATGGCAGTTAGAGTCTGTGGAGGTCATGTTGAGATCGAGAAACAAAAAGGACCCTAATTTACCCTATTCTTAAAGATTTATCACATTCTAGATTAGTGGTGCAGCATTCTGCCTGAATATGACCCTCATGGGAGAGTCATCAAAGGAAAAGCTTCCTGCAGCCTCACCACAACATTCAGTGTCAGGATTTTGAAAATTAACACCTAAACAAGACTGATAAACAACTCCTGTAAAGTGATGGAACTATTTGGGTGTAAAAATAAAAAGTTTGTTTTGGGGGGAAAAAAGATACTTAGTAAATCTGTAATATTGATGGAATGCCAGTCCATCACATGGCACTTTCACGCCCTCAGTCACACCTAGAGGAAATTTGTCTTCTTAGTGACATGTTCTTGAGCAGTGGAAGGAACCCAGGAAATGAAACCACATGCAAAACACAACACAAACGATTGCAGAATTATAGGATTGGACTCTGGACCCTAGTGTTGTGGGAAACCAATGGTTCCTGCTAAGCCAACTGGATGCCCTAATATTTTCCCTATTAAGCATGTTTTAAGAAGACAAGTGACTTCTACGTCTAGAGGGACTGTCAAGTCACTGAGAGATTGCGGTAGCAGGATGATCACATTGATGACAAAGGATGGCAGTAACTGCCTGCTCTATGTTCTAGACCTGCAAAGGAACAGTTATCCAAGATAAAAAACGCATGTTGATCTGTGTGTACATGTGCTTAACTTTTACCTCACAAGAAAGGGCTGTGGGAAACAGGTGTTTGTTTTATCCTTAATAAAATCATGGAGATGCATGAGAAGGGACAGCAGAGACCCCCGAGGAGTTTTGTCGATCTTAGTCACCACCAGCTTCAAACAAAGAAAAAACAATAATCAATAAAATATGTTCGGCTCACACTAAACATTATTATTTTTTATTTTATACTTTTCAGTACACAAAAACATGGTGAGCTACTGAGGCAATGATATTTAACACTGACATGATTTAGCAGATGTGTTTGTCCAGAGTTTCTTACAGAATTGTCCCCCATCAAAATCTTAAAATCATGTTGTCATGCTAATGAGAAACTTTATCATGGCCAATATAATAATGCTGAGCTGCCACCTGCTGGTCTTTCATGGTTGATGCATGAGAGGAAAAAAAAAACACCTACTGCATAGGGAATGCCAAACTCTTCACACATCTCCACAGCAACCAAATCAAACTTCTGCAGTCCTGCACCTCCATCAACCAGCAAGAATGTCCTCATAAGACTGACAAAAAAAACAAACAAAAAATAACACATCATCATACCTCCGATCACCCATTCATCCCCACACTAAGGCCCGGGGAATTCTGATCACACCTACTTTTTTCGCTTTTGAAGGTAAGGCTCGACTATGTCCACAAAGTCTTCCGGGGCTCTGTATCCATAGCCAGGCATGTCAACCAGCGTAAACGCCTTCCCCACTGTAAAGAAATTCAGCTTTTTTGTGTGTCCCTACATAACACAACAAAAGAAAAATTACTGCCTCAGTCCGGACCACAGAAAAAAAAAAAGGTAGGAGTAAAGGTAAGGGTGTTTTTTTTCTTTCCCCCCCATCAAGCAATTAAGAATTTATTACAAGGTTTGTTTTCTTACCGGTGTTTTTGAAACCCGTACTTCAACATCTGGTGCGAGAGAGAACAGCGCCCGGATGAGCGATGACTTCCCAACATTGCTCCTGCCTATGAAACACACCTGCAGATCAACACCACACACAAAAAACAAGGTCTTCCTTACAACAAAACACCAAAACAGTAATATTTATTTTTATACAACATACATTGTATTAATTAATCATTTATAATTAGCATGTGATCTTCCTTGGTATATAAGATATATTCTCACTCATCATCTATACCGCTTTATCCTGTCGTGGGTGACCTGGAGTCTATCCTAGGAAACTTAAGGCACGAGGCAGGGCACACCCCAGATGCGGTGCCAATCTATTACAGGGCACGCACGCACGCACGCACTCACGCACGCACTCACGCACGCACTCACGCACGCACTCACGCACGCACTCACGCACGCACTCACGCACGCACTCACGCACTCACGCACGCACTCACGCACTCACGCACGCACTCACGCTGGGCAATTTTGGGAACGCCAATTAGCCTAATCTGCATGTTTTTAGACTGTAAACAGGAATCAAACCTGCACAGTGGAAACGCAAGGCGATAGTGCCAACTGTGCCACCTACAAGATCTATACTGTAATTAAATTTGGGTTTCAAATTTAATATATATGGTTTTAAAAACAGACATCTGTCTGTTTTTACTTTGATTTATGTGTTTCTCCATCCCTACCTAAAGGGAGCCATGAGCAGAGCATTTAATCTTTATTCTGTGCAGCTCTCTCACGTCTTCTCCTGTACACTTTGCTTAAACAGATCAGGTCCCAAAGCCTCAGCTAATACTGCAATAAAACACCATTATGCACATCATCTCAGAGATCATCTACTAGCAGCATGGAGTCTACAATGTCATAGGGAAATGAACATACAGTACGTAAGAAAAGGCCATGTTTCTAGATAGTTAAATGTTTTCTTTCATTAAATGTCTTTTGTAACTACACTAGTAACAATGTCAGTGTGACACCATTGTTAACTTCTCAGGGGGGAAAAATAACATGACCAAGCTTGCAAGCAGCACTGGAATATTTATTACAATACGAATATTTTACTATAAAACATTTTAATGCACATGTATGGTTCTTATTTACACATAAATGAGGACTAACTTTGCACTTTAAAACATGGACAATACCACTGCTGTTGTCACACACATCTCATTTCATACAGTACTTCATGTTTTACCTATACTGCTGTCATACGTACATGCCATACTTTTCCTTCTTATACCTACTTGATATTGTCCATTCCATATAATTGATACATTTTATATTGATTTTCAATTATACATTTTATATGTTTCTTATTTTATTGTTGTATATCTGTAGATTTAATATTTTACATTCTTTTATTTTTTTTTTATTATTCTCTTCTATTATTGCAGGGAAATATACACTATGTGGACAAAAGTATTTGGCCAAACCAGCATTGACATTGTATCCAAATACATATACTTCAATATTGAGTTGCCCCCCCTCCCCCCCTTTTGCAGATTTAACAGCTTCCACTCTTCTTGGAAGGATGTCCACAAGATTTTTCCGCCTGATTGAAACACCTGAATACAATAATAAACAGATTTGGCCGAATACTTTTGTCCATATAGTGTATCTATCTTTCTATCTTTTCATTCCATCTCATCTTTATTATTTTTTATGCCGCAAGCAGTCATTTAAGCATAATACAGTGTATGGTTTAAATACAAATAGAATTTAATGTGTTCCTGAATCTGCAATGGATTGGCACCCTGTCCAGGGTGTACCCCACCTCGTGCCCCCAGTCTCCTGGACCAGCCTCCAGCCCCCCCCCCCCCCCTCCCTGAAGGGAGTTTTCCTATATGCAATATAATAATCTGGTGCAGCCTCTCACCTCTGGCTGGGAGAGCTCAGGCATGTGGTCTATGCGAACAGCTGATGACGAGTAGACTATCTGGTGTTTGGGAGATGGAGTGAAGAGTCTCTCTGCCCACTCCATGGATTCCAGTTTGGGCTGGAAGAGTTTAAATCGTGTCTTGTCTACCTGTGGCGACAGGTGCGCCTCCAGACTGCTGAAAGGGTCCAGGAGCCCCAGGCGCTTCTTCTCCGGCAACAGGGAGACACGGCGCAGAGACGCGAGCGCGTGCACCTGATGCGTGTGCACGAGCCGGTTACACCTGTGCACATGCAGCAGGTTCGGCAAGCTCATGCTTGTGCAGACAAAACCTGACCAAAATCTGAAAGTATCTTTCAACCTTTAAAACCTGGCAGAGTGACTTTGTTTGTTTTTGTTTTTACTTCGACGCGTCTAGTTATGTCCCAGATTTATTCATACACTAAAGAACAAAAAACATCCCTAGGTGCATACTTGTTAGAATCCACATTATTTAATAATAATGCTTGGCCGTTCCGAATATGTAAAAAAAAAAAATATATATATATATATATATATATATATATATATATATATATATATATATATATATATATATATATATTTCAATACATTTGCATGTGATTAATAGAAATAAGAAATAGTATGATTAAAAAGTCTTAATATTATAGTCTCAAAAATTCTGGTGGTCAGCTGACTTCATTTTATTGCCACATAACGTTGCTGCGCCTAGACCTGAGGAACTGAACCAACATCAGATCATAACACCCGCCTCCAGAGGCTTGTACAGCGGACACTATGCATGATGGGCGCATCGTTTCATACGCTCCCTTCTTACCCTAACACGCCCATCACTCTGGAATAGGCTCAATCTGGACTCATTAGATCACATGATTTTTTTCTATTGCTCCAAATTCCAATGTTTTTTCATTCATTTCAAATGTCCTGAGGTGTTTTCTTTGCTCGATGCAGCCCAATAATTTGACCCTGCCAGGCAGTGTACAGTAGTTTTGAATGGACATTGTATAATAGACCATTTCATCTTTTTTTGTTTTTTTCTTTTCCTCTTGTGCGTCTCTTCCAGAGCCGGATTCTCCTCCTTACAACCTGGCAGTTTTAAACACCACGTCGTCCACTGCCACCATCACCTGGTCTCCTCCTGATAAACCTAACGGCATCATCGTCTTCTACGAGGTGACCTACAGCAACGCTACGTTCAGTTATACGTTGAACTCAACAGTTTCCAGTGTCACACTGCACCATCTCAAACCGTACACTCTGTACAACGTGAGTGCACAAGGATACACGCGTCGCGGCCATGGAGATCAGACCTCACCCACGCTACGGATGCTGTCGGGGGAGGATGGTGGGTATTTTAGTCAAAAAAATTAACTACAGTACGTGTGAGGTAGAGGTGTGTGAGGAATGCTTTTCTTTCTTGGAAGTATGAAAAAATTCAACGTAATCGTGTGAGAACGTGGCTTTGCTTTCTAAAGTACTTTAAATGGACTAAGCTCCTATTGCTCCACAGTCTTTTTTTCTGACTGCTTAAACATATTCGAATTAGTGAAGACACCCCATGTTTTGATATATGTGTGTATATATGTGTGCGTGTGTTTTAGTGCCTGGCAGTTCTCCATACGGCCTTGCCTATGAGAGCATCAGCTCCAGCGAGGTGAACGTGTCCTGGTCGCCGCCCCTTGTCCCCAATGGAGTCATCTTGTCCTACAGTGTAGAGTACTGGAACACCACACACACTTTGAACATCACCACACACACACCATTTGTGCTCCTGTCCAACCTGCGCAAGTACGCACGCTACCGGCTCAGCGTACAAGCCGCCACGCGGGTCGGTTTGGGGAACCACAGCAGCGAAATCCTCAACATCACCACTCTGGAGGACGGTGAGTGAGTGTGTGTATGTGGATGTTTTTCCAGAAAGCTAATAACCACCTGCTGTTTTGTTCACAGCCGAGCTGGATTTAGACCTACGGACCCGTTTTTTAACTCTTAACTGTTTCTTACAGCCTCATCGTAAATGTTGTTTGTTCTTTTGCGTTCTAAAAGTTCAGGAACGACAAGCAGTTTGCCTTGTTTGTTTGGTCTACGTGTGTGTGTGTGTGTGTGTGTGTGTGTGTGTATGCAATGTCACTGTTCTCACTCTTGGCATTTGGGAATCCTAAGTTTCATGTTCGATAATCAATAATTCAATATAAACCAATAATAATCTTCCTGAACAACAGTCCCAAGCTCCCCCCCGCAGTTCTTGTACTACAGGAAGTTGTCAGATGACCAAGTCGAGTTGTCATGGCAACCCCCGGAGGAGGCCAACTCGGAGATTCTGTACTACAGAGTAAGAGTGTGGTGAGTGTGTATTATGCTTATCTAATCAAATTACGTCGTCCTTAATTAAAGTTACTTAGTGCTCCCACATTAATCACGGCTCTACCGCCAATCAGGGGCGTCTATGAGCTCATGCAAGCGGAAGGAGCGGATAGCGCTGTTCTCCGAGTGTGTTACGCCGCCCCAGCGGTGCGTGTGTGAGCAGTTCGAAAAGATGCGGCCGGCTGGCGTCACGTGGGTCGGAGGAAACACGTGATAGTCTTCGGCCCTCCCAGCTGAGAGGTAGTAGTAGCCTTAATGTGGGAGCCCCCTAGTGACGGGGAGGAATTGGACCCGACTAAATTATGGACAAAATCGGGGAAAAATGTCAGCTCCGTTAAGGTGCAGATTCAGGGGTTAATCCCAAATAGCATTAAAAGTGAAGCTAGTGCGCTATGTAGGCTCTACAATCCCTTGGTCCACTCACCAAGTAGTGCCCTTATTCACGGCTAAAGAGGGATTTGGGATTCAGCCTTGTGTTAAAAGCTACTTTATAGCTTTGTAGCTATAAATAAAAGAACACAGACAGGGCAAACCTTAACAGACATAAAATATATTTTTTTAAAAAGGCATAACATTATCATTTTCTTGCTGAATATGGCTTTTGGCAGACAGCTCCTCTTCCCTCTGTACTGCAGACCGTACTGACCTACTTTCACTCTTGCTGCGACCCAGAGTCAGTGTAACTAATCAATATTAGAATACCTGGGATGCAGAGTGATACATATGGTTATACATCCCAGTGCTGTTACTGTACATTATCGAAACTTCTCAATTCTCAATATGATTTAGAATATGATGAAAAAATTCAAGACTCGAATACTGGAATCAGACTCTGTTTCCTAGTAAGTGGGTAATTTATAATCGCAGTAGGTCGTATAAGTGTGACTTATTATATATTCATTAAGATTTAAAGACCCTGATATTACTTATAGAACTAAATATGTTAAAAGAGCTGTATGATTTCTTTAAAAGCATCTACATAAATAGGTTTCGTGATAATGATTGTGTGTGTGTGTGTGTGTGTGTGTGTGTGTGTGTGTGTGTGTGTTAGGAACTTGAGCTCTGAGATTGTAGCCAATGTGACCGAGACGTCAGTCGTTCTCAGTGTGGATGGACCTGGACTGTATAACGCATCAGTGAGCAGCTGGACTCGCCTTGGTGATGGAGGTGTGCTGATCTACATCACCTTCAGCACATCAGAGTCGGGTATAAATGCAAACATACACACATGTGTTTAAGGGACTATTTTGTCTGGTTTTGTTTATGTGTGTGTGTGTGTGTGTGTGTGTGTGTGTGTGTGTGTGTGTCAGTTCCTTCAGACCCTCCTCAGAACGTGTTCTACACACTGCTGTCTCTGAGCAAAGTGAGACTGAGCTGGAGCCCCCCGACTCAGCCGAATGGCATCATACAGTATTACACCATTTACTACAGTGACAACATCACCATCTTCACTGAGGTGCACACACACACACACACACACACTTTTTTTTTTGTTGCCATAAACATTATTCTTTTTGCCGTAAACATTATTCACACAATTAATTGTTTTATTATATTATATAATTATTTATTCATATTTAGATGTTTTTTTATATAAATTAGTTTTATTAACAGTGTTATACTGACATAAACAGCATGAGCATTAACTGTAATGCTGCATTATCCTACATAATAAATATGTTTTTCAAATTTTTTTTTATATATTAAAAGGAAAGATAGGAGAACTTTCCTCTAAATATAAATGTAAATTATACACTGTATAATTAAAAAAAGAAAATTTTTTTGTTTAAATAGTTGTAGTAATTAAAACTAAATATCCTTAAAAAAGTACTATTACTACTAATAGTAATAGTTATTATTATTATTAATAATAATAGTAATTATTTTCAAGCCCATAGCAAATAGGTTCTATTATTATTATTGTTATTATTACTATTATTGTTATTGTTGTTAATAATAATAATAATAATAATAATAATAATAGAACCTATTTGCTATGGGGTTGAAAATAATTACTATAGAGAGAATGAGACAAATGGCGGTCTGGTGGAATAGTGGCTCCAGGGTCGAGGGTTTGGGTCCCAGCTTCTGGTCTGTGCATGTGTAGTTTTGTTCTTCCTGTGCTTACTGGGTTTCATCTGGGTGCTCCGGTTTCCTCCCACAGTCCAAAGACATGCAGATTACGCTAACTGATGGCACCTGGTCTAGTTTGTACCCTTCCTCATGCCCCGAGGTCCTGGGGTAGGCTGCAGGTCTCCCGTCACGCTGTACATGATAAGTGGTAAAGAAAATGAGTGATTAAAAATAAAATCAAAATAATTAAATCATTTAAATAAAATAGAAATCACAACAAAATAAACTAATTTAAAAATATAGTTGCAAGCAGCAATGATCTGGACGAAGCACCTGCGCCGTCGCCGCCTGGGACGCACCAGAAAGACAATGGACACAGACATTTAAAGAAGACATACCAATACCATTATGAAATAATTTTAGAATGCACAGTGAAAGTGATCTCTAAGTGTCTACTGGGTGTGTATGAAATAATAAGCAACATCTTGTGTGACACCCCCGTCCCACGCCCAGGGCCCAGCCGCTCAGGCTCCTAATTTCCGCAGATTCCAAACTGTGTGCTGATTTTTATAACTTTTTGAGCATATTAAGACCTCCAAACCCAGGATGCTGGAATGCTTAGAACAGTGGTTCTCAAACTTTCAAGCCAGCGACACCTAATTGAAGATAGACAAGATCTCGCGACCCACGTTTCCTACTTTGCTCTGACGGGGTCTTGCTCTTATGCTTGGTCGATGTACATGGTTCCGATGACTCAGGCAAACTGTCCACAATTTCCATCACATTTTTAGATTTGCGAATAGGGCTATCGAATATTTTAGTAATCGAATATTCTACCAAAAATTTAATCAGCTAAAATGTACTTTTGCTTAATTAAACAGCAATGTAAAATATATAAGAGAAACAAAATCTACTTTTATTTTTTAAATGCATACAGCATTGGATCAAAAATAAACATTGTCGTCATTATTCACAATACAAGGAAGAGCTTAAAGTTGACTGAGATGAATTAAGTGCATTACAGCCATACATTCTTATTTTAAAGCCTTTTCTCAGATGCAAAAACAAAAAAAAAAAGGTATTTCAAATGACTTTAAGTATCAAAAAAACTAAGGCAGACTTTAAAATAAATTTTTATCGCTCACTTCCATTTTCGCGGCTTGCATCTGGAAGCGCACTGTGTCACGCCAAACAAATAATTGTGCAAAAACTTAACGCAAGCTTTTAAAATGAATTAAAAGAAGCTTCGAGGCTGAAGATTTTGCCTCGATAATTTTGTTGCTCGAGGAATCGTTTCAGCCCTATTTGCGAATAACAAATTTAGCCATCTCTGGCAGTTTCGGTTTTCACGTGCAGTTGTGCACTGTAGCAATAACGAGTGAGCCAGTTGTTGCACAGTGATGTCATATCTTTGAGTCTGGAAATTTTTTTTTTTCAAACACTCACACTCAATCAGTAATATCTTTTCAAATCAATATTTATTTATAGCATTTACTTGTAATACTGAAAAGTGTGTATTATAATCACAAAAAAAGACATAATGTTTTTATCCCTCTCGCGACCCCTTGAAATAATACCCCCAGCTTGAGAACCACTGGCTTAGAAGAACAAGAGGGCTCTTCACACAGTATGATGTCATAGTGCTTGGGGCCTAACAAAGCTCAAAATAAAAACAAAAGTAAAATAAAAACATTTAATGTTAATATATGAAAACTGTGGCCATTTGCATTCACAGACATTAACACTTCTGTGTCTCTGTTGTTTCCCTGCATAGCGTGTGTCTGGCTTGTTGCAGTGGGCGGAGCTGGACGGGCTGAGGGCGGGGCATGAATACAGGGTGTGGCTGAGCTCCAGCACGTCTCTGGGTGATGGGGGGGTGATGAGCGATCCCCTTAATTTCACCATGCCCGAGGACGGTCAGTCTCCTCACACAGACAGGGCGGGAGAGCAGCTCTGCACCGTTTTTCCAACTCATTTCCACCTCGCTTCTAAGAAAGAAAATCACACCAAAACACCAGGATGTTCTCACGTCAGGGGTTTCAGGCGTCAGATAAAATATGGAGGAATATGACGTGGATGTAAAAGGATAAAAAGACAGACAAAAAAATCGGCTTCTAAAATGTTTAATAAAAAATATATAACATAATATGATATGATACTGTATGATATGATGTAATATAGTCTAATCTAATATACCCTACATAAAACGGATAATGCACAGAAGTAAAACAATGGAACTGAGTTAAAGGCCAAATCATAAAGTGGGAAACTTTACAATGTTGGTGGAAAGTCACTAAAAATCTGATGCATGATTACAATCAAGAAAAAACTAAATTAGTACATGCTGTAAAAGACCTCATTGTACTTCTGCACTTCTGGAGTGTTGCAGCTTCTCAACCCTGGAGTCCAGGCCATAGGCTGTGTGTTGGTACAGTAAATATTATTTGCATTATAACGGCGGCCCATCAAAATATTTTTGGCCAGCTGCTTGTTTTAAAAACCAAAAAGTCATTGTTTCCTAGAATTAGTGTTTGAATGCGTTTTACTAAGGTTTCACTATGATCAGTTTTCTTGACTTGCGACGTCTAATTTGGGGAAAATGCACAACATGTTACTGGCTTGTCCTGTGCAAAAAATGTATCATAAGCACCAGGTCTGTTCCTAGATATAAGCCATACAAGCAGTCACCTACTGTAGGGCCTTCAAGTTGGAGATAAACTTAACTTCTGAAAAACACCTTAACCACCTAAGAATCTTGCACTGGGGATCCCATCTAGAGCAAATTTACTGTAGCATCAGGAAATCACATGGGTGTGTTTTTGGGGGTCAGAAAATGGAGAATCCAGAAGAAACCCACATGTGAAGCTTCAGACAGACACCTGAGCACAAAACACTGAAGCTGTGAAGGATCAATGCAACATCAATGACCCTTTCGCTGGTTCACCAGTTTTCCACTTTTGGTATGTCCTGACCACCTCAGACCACGAACATCCTATACGATCTGCGGTTTTGGAGTTGCTCTTATCTAGTCGTCTAGCAGTCTCAATCTGGCCCTTGTCAAAGTCACTCAAGTCTTTACACTTGCCCATTTCTCCTGCTTCCAACACACCAACTTCAGGAAAAAAACTTAACTTGCTGTCTAATATATCCCACTCACTACCAGGTGCCATTGTAATGAGATATTGTAACTGTAGCTACTGTAATAAGGGCCAATTTAACTAAGGTAACTTAGTGGGCTTAGGAGGCTCCAGGTTTCAAAAACCAAGTTTGTAGAACGTAGTTTGTGCCCTGCTTTGGTGTCATTTTGGGAAAAAACAGAGCAGAGTTGACCCTGAAAGAGAAACGAGATTCTCCCCTGCTGTGTGAGGCTGATGAAGTGTTTTATATGATTATGTAATAATCACTATCAACTCTCTCTATCTCTCTCTCACTGTCCACTGATTGTGTTTGGTTATGTTTCAGTTCCTGCAGCTCCACTCCAAATGTCCAGCTGCCTGAGCTCAACTAAGCAACACACCTCTTTGTCCTTGCAAATCTTCATCCCAGACTATATGCAAGGATAATCTCTTATTTTACCTCTCTCTGTTAATCTGCAAAACATTTATCCTTCAGGTCATTTTGCAGGTTGAGTCACGAGGAAAATTACTGTATTTCCAGTTGTGTAAATGACGAGAACTGCTTTTCCTTTCATACGCCTGTATGGACTGCATGGAGTTTAATATGAAATGTATTTGTTAATGTCTTTCCTCATGTGTCCACTGCTTTGTTTTTTGCTTGGTGTGCAATAAATTGCTCATAATGATAAGGATTTGAACGTGATAAATCATACTGTATATTGTTTATATTAATAATTACACTTCTGAATAGAGAACACAACATCAGACTGTGTTTAAAGTTCAATTTGACACGTTTGTTCTCTTTTCAGAAGTGTTTAATCATGTCCCTTATACTAGACCACTCATATTAAATGTCTCTTCCACTTCCAGTGCCAAGTGGTCCGGTCCATAATCTCTCGGCTCAGCTTTACGGCTCTATGGCTGTCGTGATCAGTTGGGACCCTCCGCTGGAGCCGAATGGTAGAGTGTTCTACCAGCTAAGCCTTCAGGAGGCGGGCATAACTCACCCGTCCATCAACCGCACGGAAAACCAGACCATTACCAAGACGACCACTGATACGGTTTACCTTTTCACCAAACTCAGGAAGTACTTCCCGTATGTGCTACGAGTTACCCCGGCAACTAGTGCAGGCTCCGCCTTAGACCACACCTCCGTACTGCATCTGAGAACAGATGATGATGGTAAGTTGTGTTTCATTTATTTTTCTGTCAAAAGATTAATAAACTATAGAAACAATGACACATTTAATATACACATGTGACTTTCAGGAACGTAGCCTCACCTTATGTGCAATATGTGTTTTTTAGTGCCCAGTTCAGCTCCGTTGCTGGGTGTGAGCAGGAATCTCTCCTCCACCTCCATCCTGGTGTCATGGTACGCTCCTGTAGAACCGAACGGCGAGATAATCGATTACATTGTAGCTCTACAGGGGCCACAAGGAACCAACGCTACATATACATCCAACCTGCAGCTCACTCTTGAACAGCTCACTCCGTACACAGCCTACAACCTCTCCATCGCGGCGATGACTCGCAGAGGCATGGGACCCTCACTCATGCTGGCTCTGCACACTGATGAAGCAGGTGAGTAATAATGTCTTTTAGGATTTTCCGAATTGTGAATGGAGCTTCAATTAATTTTTTGTAGATAGTGAGCATGACGCTACACCAGTATGATTTTATAATGTGAAATAGTGGTTCCCTTTCAAAAGCTACACTCTATGTTGCGTGAAAACGCTATGGGAAAGTCTCTTTGTTCCACCGGTTGTGAAGCATGTGTGTATCAAACACGCCAAACTTTGGCTTATATAACCTCGGTCAGGTGACGTCATCTGATGAGGTGCACCTTCAGGTTATAAATAGGTCTGAACCGGAAACATCCTCAGGTCTTTTTGTCTTCAAGGATCGCATTGTGCGTGCGTGTGTGCAAACAGTCTGTTTTTCAATACTGCGGCGGCAGTTTGGAAAAAAAAAAAGCGAGCAGAATGTGTTTATATTACTCACCGGCTCATGGCGGAGTTTGAGAGGAGATGTGTGCCTCCATGTGAGAGATTTCTCTCGGGCGGCGATCTGCACACTTTCTGCTTCAAGTGTTTGGGGGAAGAGCACCCTATCCTCGGGCTCAAGGGAGAATGCGAGCACTGCAATCTCCTTTCTATCAAACTGCTTCTTTAAAGAGAAACCGCGAGCCGTGGCTCACTCCTGGGGATCACATGCCGATCTGGCAGAAGCGCGTGAAATGGATTTTTTCGATGGACATTGACCTCAGAACGCCCCCAAGCGCTTGAAGTTTAGATGACAGGTTTCTGTTGGGTGACCAGGGGGAGGAGCCTCAACGGCGCACTCTCCCCTTCTTTGGCGACCTCCATGACGAGTTAACTCGTTCTTGGAGTAAGTCTTACTCTTCCCGTGTCTTTGTGCTATCGACATCGATTTATTCTAAGGTCGTTGATGCAAAGAAGCGGGGTTATACGATGATGCCCCAGATTGAAGAGACGCTTGTGGGCTATCTCTCTCCTGGGAGCTCATCTTAACTGAAAAAGCCCACACTGCCCATCAAGCCGTGTAGAGTAACATCTTCGTTGGTGGGGAAAGTTTTTCAGGCAGCGGGTCAGGCTGGTACTGCTCTGCACACTATGGCGGTTTTGCAGGCATACCAGGCTGACCTGCTAAGAGACCTGAACACTGGCGGATCCATCGATGACGCGGCGTTTACGGAGCTACACCGAACCACAGATTTATCTCTCACCAAGTAGACAGCCCATGCTATCGGCCGTTCTATGACTGACATCTGCGACCTAACCTCATGGGCATCAAGGACAAGCATTGCACTTTCCTCCTTGATGCCCCCATCTCGCCTTCCGGCCTCTTTGGCGATGCAGTAAACACCATCGACACTATGTTTGGGAGGCGAAGCTCTACGAGCAGGCCTTTGTGAGGTTTCTCCCCCGCCATGCTCAGGAGTCAGGACCGTCAGCCACCCAGTCCCGACCAGGTCCGGTTCTCTCCAGCACTCCCTCATAGAGATTAGGGCGGACCATGGGGGGTATCTTCCCCCAGGGAGGGGCGCGTAAAAATTCTAATAAGGAATGAAGACTCATTCCTGGCACCCTCAGGGGGCCGTTGTTTAATCTTCACCACCACTGGTGTTTCAGGGAGCAGCGGTCTCCAGCGAAATGTTAGGTGAACCCTCCTGGCAAACCCTCCTGCCATGTTTCAGGATGCCAAACAGTTAACCCCCCCCCCCCCCCCTGGCCCCCAACCCCCATCTAGCTGAATCGTCAAAACTTGCGCCCCTTTCAGAGAAGCTGGCAGCGGGGAACCTACTTTCCATTCATATGTCTCTTTAGGTACAAAGCACTGTAGAGAGAGGCTACAGGATTCATTTTGCACATCATCCTCCGTGTTTCAATGGCATGGTCTCCAATTTTACATCTTCGTGGGCTGAACATCAAAATGATTGTTTCTCAAATCCAACCAGAGATTTGTTTGTGATAATCGACTTGAAGGACACATATTTTCATATAGAAATATTGCCACAACACAGGAAGTTCCTGAGGTACGCTTTAAGGAACTTCCTTGAAGGGGCTTCGTACCCTTTCTATGTGGTTCAGACCCTGGTTTTTGACTCCGGGTCCTACTGTACTGTAGGTCCGTGTTGTCATCGCAAGTTGTTAACAACAGACGCTTCCCTCACAGGCTAGGGTGCAGTCTTTAGATGGCCATCCAGCCCAAGAAACCTGGAGAGGCCATCTTCTCGTGTGGCACATTAACTGCCTCAAAATGAAGGGTCTATTTATGGCCCTGAAATACTCCCTCTAGCAGTTGAGAGGCTACCTTGTCCTATTGTGGGTGGACAACACTACGGTAGGCTCGGATCAGACTTGTTGTCCAGACAACCTGTGACACACGGGGATTTTACAGGGAAATCTGGGAGAGGTGGACCTTTTTGCCTCGCAGGAGAAGGCACAATGTCTCTTTTATTAGACTCCGAGTCCTCCAGCTCCCCTGGGTCTGGACGTGATGGCCCATACGTTGCCCAGACGGCGTCTTTATCCATTTCCTCCGGTAGCTTTGCTCCAAGGAGTCCTGGCAAAGGTCCATCAACAAGGCTTGTACCTCATATTGATAGCGCCCCGTTGGCCAACCAGAGTGTGGTTCTCAGATCTAATATCTCTCCTCAACCATTCACCATGGGTGATTCCAGTGAAGAGGAATCTTCTGTCTCAGGTGCAGGGGACAATATTTCATCCCCGGCCCGAGCTTTGGAACCTTCACCTCTGGCCCCTGAAGGGGACCAATTAAGAGATGCTGGTCTTCCAGCCATTGTAATTGAAACTATACTAAGTGCTAGGGCTCCCTCCACTAGAAAAACTTATGCCCTCAAATGGAGTGTATTTGAAAGTTGCTGCATGGTTAAACATGTAGAACCAGTTCACTGCTAAATTGTTTTAGTGCTGGAGTTTCTGCAAGAAAAGTTGCTGCCATTTCGGCTTGTCATGTTCTGACTGATGCGATTTCTGTAGGAAAGCACCCTTTAGTTGCACGCTTTATTCGTGGAACTAAACGGTGGAGGCCGCCAACTAGAGCGTCAGTCCCTTCTTGAGAATTAGCTTGAAGGTCTGGTTGATACCCCTTTCGAACCACTAGATTCTGCGCCTGTCAGGCTTCTGACTCTTAAGATGTTTTTTCTAATTGCCATTACTTCTCTAAAGAGAATTGGGCATTTGCAGGCTCTGTCATTTTCGCCATCCTGCCTAGACTTTGCCCCTGGGTAGTCAAAGCTATACTGGATCCTCATTCGAATTATCTTCTGAAAGCTCCTTTCTCGACCATGTTAGTTGTTCTCAAAGCCTTCTGTCCTCTGCCATTTACATCTCCGCAGCAGGAAAGACAGACTCGCGGGTCTTCGAGTCAGCATCCCAAAGTTATGTCTGAGACCTCTTTGGTGATTGAGCGCACACACTACATAACCCTGGGGGTCCAGACACTTGCAGTGCGGCAGCGTTTGTATTCTCGTTCCCATAGCATCATCTCGCAGCATTGAGTGTAGCTTTTGAAAGAGAACGTCTCGGGTTACTTTGCTGTAACCCTGTTTCCTGAAAAAGTGGGAACGAGATGCTGCGTTCCAATGCCACACTGCAGACGTGATGTCAGACCTATTTATATCCTGCAGGTGCACCTCATCAGATGACGTCACCTGGCCAAGGTTAAGTTAAAGTTTGATGTGATTGATACACACGTGCTTCACAACCGGTGGAACAAAGAGATGTTCCCATAGGGTTTTCAAGCAGTATTGTTCACTTTGACTTGAACACCCTTTGTACATTGTAAAGAGAAAAGCCAAACACAAAAACAAACAAACTAACAAACAAACAAAATGTGTCCCTAATCATCTAATTTTGGGCAGAATGATAATGTAATGCAGAGGAAATTATTAATATTGGTACAGTCTTTATTATACAGTAAGTGCTACAGTAAGTTGTAAGTTTTTTTTTAATTAACATAAACTTTGGCAAGTGAACCCTCAAACAAAACTACCTATCTATTGTTAGAGATATCAGTAGCTAGCTAACATATGCAACATTTCTAAATAAAACGAGCAATAGCAAACTATGCAAAAATGTAAAGTAGTTATTTTATAACTACCAAGCTAACCATAAGGAAAATTACATAATTATGACTAAGCTGGCTAAGGTTTGAGAAAATCCATAATTAAAATGTGCTTAACAACTTTAAAGAAAATCACAAATAAAACTAGCTAGCTTAGCTAACCGCTAAGTCAGCACAATATCTTAGCGGTTAGCACTGTTGCCTTGCACCTCCAGGTACGGGTTTGATTCTGCCCTCGGTTCTGCATGCATAGAGTTTGCATGTTCTCCCCATGCTTGGTGGGTTTCGTCCGGGTTCTCTGGTTTCCTTCCACAGTCCAAAGACATGGAGATTAGGCTAATTGCTAAAGTGTGAGTGCGTGTGCCCTGTGATGGATCGGCACCCCGTCCAGAGTGCACCCCGTCTTGTGCCCTAAGTCTCCTGTGGATAGGCTCCAAGCTTAAGGACAAAGCGATATAGATGATGATGGAGTGAGTGAGTGAGCTATCTGTCAAGTAAATATGCCAATAATATTAGCTGGCTACTGTAAATATATAGAAATAAATCGACTACCATTAAACCCCAAGCTTAGTAAGTGAAAATCACTTGAATCTTGTCCAATATAATTCTATATTTATGGTTAAACCAATCTAAATGTGAGATTAAACCTATTTTTAGACATGTTTTAAAGCATAATATTACATATTCTATTTGTAGTTTTGTAAAATATGTCTGGGAATCGGCTTAATATTTTTTAATGTTATCTATTTTTTATTATTAGACATTATTAAGGATTATTAAGACAATTTCCAGACATATTTTATAAAATTATCTACAAATAGAACAATTGCTAAAATAATAGATGATATCCTTTTGTAACATCTATTTTTTCAGAGTTGTTGGAGTAATATTGGAAATATTTGTTTATAAGAGCTTAGCTAACCTTGGACTGTGATAAGTTTTGTATCGCTGTTGTACCATGAATTTTTCATACCTTCCCAGCTCTACTGGAAACTATCCCCATTAGTCTTACAGCATGGTTGAACTTCAGAAGACCACTGAGCCCTGAAAAGACTTTTCTGATCCATGAAAGAGACTTTTGTACGTGGCTAAGACACATTAAGATACCATCTCATGTGACTGTTTTTGATCGTAGGTCCGATGTCTCCACCACGAAACCTGAGCATCTTTAACCACTCTTCGGACTCGGTGTGGCTCCACTGGGAACCCAGTCCGGAGCCCAATGGCGTTATTCAACATTATGGTTTCAAAATCGTGGAACTGAACACCAATGCTGTTATATACCAGGTGAATGGGTGTGTATGTGCAGTTGTGTGTTGTGTATATGTGCAGAAAACTAAATAATACTTACTGTAATATCACATCTCTGTTGTTGTTTTGCTGCAGAACTCCACAGATGCTTCTACTCAGGCAGAATTGTACGGGTTCAAACCTCATAGCTCTTACGAGATTAGTGTGTCTGCGTACACAAGAGCGGGAAATGGGGACCAGTACAGTCTCCCAGTAACCTTTACTACGCGTGAGTCAGGTAAGAATCAGAGGAGAGAAAGAAACATTAATTGTTGTTGGTCTAAACAAAATGCATGATTATAAACGATTATTTATTTATTTAAAGATGATTTAATGAAACATAAGCCATGATTATCTTGTAGTGTACAGTGGTGGCCAAAAGTATTAAGACAATATATATACCATGTATTATAGTTGTGTCTGTGCTAGGGTTGGGTACCAAAACCTGTGCCAGTATGGCGCCAGTACCTACTGTATATAACCGGTACAGTATGTATTAGAACTAAATCAGAACGCAGATCTCTGTGCCTTCAGTTCCACTTAACTGCAGGAATGATCAATTGAATTATTTGTCCTCTGGTTCTCTGGACGTAAGAAGCATCATCATCCTCACCGCATGTGAAAAATAATGTCCAGACTGAGAAAATGCACGTGAACGCAAGTCAGGAAAGATGTCGTATTTCTCCAGGCAATATGGTCATATTTCTGCAAAAGGATGGCTAAAATTTAAAGCTGGTTTGTAGCGTACCAGTACTGGTCTTGGTGTTAAATTATTTTAGTTGGGTTAAGTAGAATGTAAATTTGTTGTTTTGTATTTACTTATATTTACGTATACAGTCATTTAAAAATTTTATATATTGTTGTTGTTTTTTGCAAAAATGTTTTTTTTTACTTTTTATTTATAATTTTAGTAGTTTTTGTTCATTTATCTTGTTTATCATTTGGTCTGAGTTGTTTTAGTTACTTCACCCTTGTTAAATGCTTGGTGTAGGAAATTGTTGTTGTTATTAACTTATTTTTATTTTGTATTATTTATTGTTTGCTTCATTGTTTATCATGTGTACTTTTTGTTTGCTTGTAGTCTTCATTTGTTACTTCTACCTTGGTGTTTACCCTTTGGCATAAGTAATGTGTATGTTGTTTATTATTGTGTGTGAGTCTTTTTTTTTTTTACTTAGTTGTTTTGCCTTGTTTATCATTTGGCATGGGTTATTTTACTTATGTGGTGTTTATTGTTTGGTCGTTTGTGTTATGTTTGATTTTTTTTATCATTTGATCTTTTTTTTTGTCTCTTTAATATGGATCAATTTTGTTTTTCATGTTTATCTTGTTGGTAATTTGGTGTGAGTAAGTTTTGTTACTCTTGTCTAACACCATTTGGTTTATCATATTGTTTATTGTTCATATTGGTTTATCATAATGTTGTACAGTAAATGTTTTGCTATAAAATGTAACAGGTACTGTATATAATGTTTTATAATAATATAAAGCTAGTACCGGAGATATCCTTGGCAGAAAAAATGTGGTAAAATACTAAAATTATTCCAAGATCCCAAAAAAACAAGTCAAGAACATAATATAGTGTTTGTATCATCTTTCAAAAAAAAAGTGTTTTTTTTCCTTCTTTTTTTCCACCCTTCTGCAATAAAAAATAAACTGTTAAACATCCATATGTGGTATAATAACTGGTGCTTATTGTAGAATCTTAATTGTAGAGATTAAACCTGGTTTAAAATGTAACAATTTAATCTTTGCATTGTATTAACTAATTATCATTTATTGCTATATACACATACAAATTGATATGATCAGCTTGCAAATGTTGTGTGTGTGTGTTGCAGTGTCTGAGGCGGTTGGAAATCTGTCCTGTTCGGGCCTGGACTGGGATTCGGTGTATATGGAATGGGAGCCTCCAGTGAACCCCAATGGAGAGATCTTGTTTTACTACATTGTCTCAGCACATCACCGAGAGAAGGCAGTACCGCTAATGCTCGCACGCAAACTCGCATACACTTTCAGTGGACTGCTTCCCGACACGCTTTATGACATCTCTGTGGCTGCTGTTAACTCAGAGGGCCCAGGAATCGAGGCCAACTGTACTGCGAGCACTCTGCCAGAATCAGGTACTACACAGCACTAGTCTGAGCTCTAACAGTGCTCCGGGGAAACCAGTCTGTATTGGCTGCATTTAGACTTTATTTTAGATTTCCTGCCTGGCCTATTCAGACTATTGTTTTCATTCATCATGAATTGCACCTAAAGCAGTTCCTTTAAAGCACATGATCCTAGAAATCAGAAGACAGAAACACAAACACACACTATGTATATGGACGCAGGATCTTCTGGGCATTTGTATATAATTAAATTTATGCATATGCAAATAAGTGTTTTCCTACATGAGCAGGAGCCAATCCTAATGAATTCATTAACAAAACACAACGAGGCACAATGTTTGCACGTCCTCTCACTAAAACAATGCGTCCTGTAGCAAAAACAAAACATTCTTTCAATCTTGTTTGCACTTGTATTTTTAGTGTCAGCATTAGAGCTCTACCTGTGTTAATTATTTATTCGTTTATTTTGTACACTAAGTGCATATTCTCTTGTGCACTCATGCAGATTGAGGTTATAAATATAAATGGTTATATTTAAATGTTATAAATATAAATGTTGCATCTGCAGAAATACCAGTGTTGTGTAACTACAGCACATGAAATCTATGTAATAAAATACACCCAGTCGCTCGCTTATCATCTACAGTATACCACTTTATCCTGTAAACAGGGTTACAGGGGGCCTAGAGCCTATCCCAAGCCGAACGGGGTGCCAATCCATCACAGGACACACACTCATTCACACACTATGGGCAATTTGAGAATGACAATTAGACTAATCTGCATGTCTTTGGACGGTGGAAGGAAAACCACCAAGCACAGGAAGAAAATGCTAAACTCTATGCACACAGACCAGAGGTGAGAATTGAATAGATCCTGGAGAACGAGGCAATAGTGCTAACCACTAAGCCACCACGCCGCTTATAAAATGTATTATTATGGCAATACTTTATTCATGACTGTATACACAGATCATCCTCAACGTTGAAATCCACTTGTGCCACTCTGGCCCCTTCTGGTGGTGCGCTGTGCTGTCTGGCACCATGACATTGGCAGTGGATCCTTTGGGTGCTGTGGGTTGAGGTCTCCATGGGTCAGACTTGTTTGTCTGCTCAAGCGGAATGGGATCTGGGGAATTTGGAGGCCAGTTCGGTGGTCCTGAGTTCTTTGCCTTCCAGGCTCTGTTGTCAGCAGGCTGAGGTGCGCTGGGTGTTGTAATCTGTGTTGCTCTGGCTTTTCTGTGGCATGAACTTTGACAGGTTGGCCTTTGGTTCCCGCGAGCATGGGTGAGCCTTGGATGCCAGTGAACTTGTCGCCAATTTACTGGCATATCAGTGATAAACAGTGTTATTTAATTCACCTGGTAGGGCTGATGATGTACAGTATGGTAAAATGAGTGATTTTTGGTAATGAACAGATGAAAACAAAAAACGTTTTAGTCTTTTTAGCTGTTGTTTTCTCTGCGATTTTAGTATTACAAGTAAATCCAATATATATATATATACTGTATATATAAATAAATACTGAATTGTACTGAATACCTGGACTTCTGCATTCTCTTTTTGCCAGATGTGATACATTGCTGTGCAGGGTGATGCAAATGAAAAGGCAGAGCATTGTGCAGGTTCTGTTAGAATTATGTCTCAAATCATGCAGGAAATGCAGTTGCAAGTAGTTTGACTAACATTTTTGAATATCATTTGAATTCGAATAAAGTCCAGAAAATTCTGAGAGAAATATGCTGCCGGTCACCTTACAAAAACAAAAGAATAAAAAAAACCTGCCATACAATACAAATGTGATTTTGACAAAATCTAATCTTCTGATACAGTATATTGAACATATATTTAATGAATATTTTTGGTTGTGATCACATTTCCGGATATTTCACTTAATTTAGCTAAAAAATATATTTTTATTTTTATTAGAGAATAATAATTAATTAATAATAATAATAATAATAATAATAATAATAATAATAATAATAATGTTGCAAAAAGACCAATACAACCAAAAGTTTGACTTTTTTCCCCCTTAACACATATTTGACCCAGTAAACGTCTTTCTTCTTCAGTTCCTGGTCCCCCGCAGTCGCTGTCCGTGGTGAATATCAGTTCGGATGCTGTGACTCTCAGCTGGCTCCGTCCTGCCCGGGTCCCTGGGCTCTTACAAGGTTACAGGGTGGAGAAACAGCTTCTGATTCTGGCGTGTGAACTATACGATGATGCCTCCTGTGTGGAGAGTGAAGTTGTTCTGTCAGTAAATGTGACGGGAAATGAAACAAGTGGGACTACGGTAACGCTGCAGCCCCTGCTTAAATACAGACGCTATCGCGTCAGAGTGGTGGCATGGACCAACCCGGGAGGTGGAGACCCCACAGAGTGGATGCACATTCACACACTCGCAGGAAGTATGACTAATACACACCTATGCATATACATACACTAGGGGTGTTAGAAGGACTTTTGCTGTTCAGAACTGACCTCCTTACTTTTTTTTAAAGATTCTAATGATCTGAAAGTTTAAGAATACACTGTGAGTCACATGATATGGTATATGGCATATGGTAGTTAGATCTGTCTGGTATTATTGTATGCTACAAAGCAGTTGGAAAGGCTATTACTATTTACAGACACAGAGATATCTAGGAGAATCTTTAGCATAGCGTACCTCAACCATATGGTAGAGATGGCTTAATCAGGTTTTTAAAAATTGTGTTTAATCAATACTGCAAATTATAGGGTATATTTGGAGGTATAGTGCACTAGGTTGGATTTACAAAGTCATTATGTTTTACCCTATGTAGTGAGCATATGTAGTGAAAAAGAAACTATTGGTGATTTGGCCTATGTAACAAAAAAAAGGTGGTAAATTTAAATGGCTATTTTAAAATCTATCATTGAGTTTAATAATAATATTATTGTAATGTTGAAATGAAAACAATAAGAAAGAATACATTTTATAATAAATGGTTGACTTTGCCTTAAAAAAAAGTGTTTGTGCTTTGTGTATAGTGTAATACCGTGTTATATAGTATAGCGGAGCTACTCCTAATGACGCTATAACGCTACTCGCCTCTGAATCTACAGACAAAAGTTTGGACACACCCTTTAAATAATTTTTTAAATTTCTAGAACAATTCAGTTTTTTTTTTCAAAACTATGTAATAACAAACAGTCAGTTGTTATTTTAGGACAAAAGGGAATTAGAAGGTGTGTCCAAAATTTTGACTTGTAGTCATTATACACTATCACTGGTCATTATACATCTATTACTAGCCAACTTTATTAAAACACAGGGTATTTGAATCATTATATTAAATTTGATTGAATTTTGTGTATAACACTGTATTGACTTTGACTCTCTCTCTCTCTCTCTCTCTCTCTCTCAGACCCTGATGCCCCAGCAACTTCTGTCTCAGCGGTTCCTTTAATCTCTGAGATGAAAATCACATGGAATGAGCCGACAATCATCTCGGGCCCCACCTCCTACCTCATTGACGTGACTGCTGTGAGTTGGAATGATGAACAGGATGTATATAAAACACATTATAACATTTAATCCTGTCTTTCGTGTTTTTTTGTTCTTTCAGTTGGACGGTTCCGATCGTAATGTGACAGTAGTGAGGAACGTGGGAGAAATCTTAATGGTGGTCATTGGGAACTTGACTGCGTACACTTATTACTCAGTTACAGTCACTGCCTTCACTGGAGACAGGGCTGACGCCCGCCGGGACGGCAAGGCATCAGAGCCCATCATCGTCAGGACACTAGAGGGCGGTAAGAAAGAAAGTTTGTGTTTTATGTACGTTTGAGGACGCTTGGAAATGTGTTATGGCGTCAGTCTGAAGATTAGTACGTTTTTGTGTTGGATCCGGTGTAAGAGGGTCTGATTTACTGGTTCTGAACCTCACATACAGCTAGAGAGTAAGGGTTATGTTACACCGGTGCACATTTCTACTGCAATCCTGTGAAAAATTGCACCTGCACTATTAGGTGGTCGTGTACTGTACTGTATGTCGTCTTCATATTTAACTGATTTGATCGAAAGCAACTTAATCGTGATATAATTTTTGTTTTTTTCCCTGTCAGAGCCGAAGGACCCACCCAAAAACGTGACCCTGACCGTCGTACCAGAGGAAGTGACCCGTGTGTATGTAACGTTCTTACCACCAGACGAGCCTAATGGCAACATCAGCGCTTATCGTGTTTATGTTTTCCGCGATGGACAATTGGACTTTGAGATCACCAGATTGTCTGTGGTCAGTAACCCGAACAAGACCATGACAGCTCTTATACAGGGTCTTAAAGGAGGATTCAACTACAGCATACAGGTCAGCTTTATTTTTGCTTTATATTTCAGTTTTTGCTACTAGTTGGTATTCTTTTTCTGAAACATTATCACACAAATCACAGATTTATGTTACTGTAATGATGTACTCATTGTTTCTATAGTTAAAACAAGGGTTGACTTGTTTGACTTAAACTACAGTGTCTTATTTTTCAGTCTTTGGAAAGAAATGTTAGTGTCAGCAAATTGCTTTGGCATGAAATACTGTGCAGTTATCTTTCTATACATACTGTATACTATATTCTATCCAACTGTAAAGTCTGTACTGTGTCTGTGTCTGTACATCGAAGATATTGTGAAAAAAAATTTTGTAGGGACGTTGGATGAGTAATAGAACACATCAAGATGGTTTTGGGAATTTTTGTCCAGCTGTTTGTCTGTTTGTTTGTGCGTGCATCACGTAAAAACTACTGAATACAATTGAATGAGGTTTTCACAGGTGTATTTGGCCGAGCTTGCGGTAACATATAGGCTTTGATTCATCGCAATCAACCCAGGAGAAAAAAATATATGCTACCTTGAAATTTAAATGAGAAACACACATATATCATAAAAAATCCATCTTCATTAGTTGATTAGATGAGCACATTTTTAAATACGCACTAATGAGGTGTGCAGTTGAAATCTACTTTATAAACGCAATCTTATACAGTGGAACCTTGGATTACAAGCATAATTCGTTCCGGAAGTGAACTCGCATTCCAAAACACTCGTAAACCAAATCATCATTTCCCATAAGAAATAATAAAAACTCAAATTATTTGTTCCACAGCCCCAAAAAAATAAATAAATAAAAATAATTAATACAATCTATAAAATGAAAATAAAACAAATTAATCTGCACTTTACCTTAAAAAAAAAAGTACAAGTAAATCCTGACAGATAAGTGTTTCCATTGGTGCACGCACGCGCCGTGTGTGGAATTAGCCCCTTCACTCGCCTCGTTTTACACAGTAACACTCCTCCTCCCTCTCCCCACCTCGCTTTTTAAGATTCACAACAAACACACACAGAACGGTAACACCGTTTTAACAGGAAAAAAATAAATTTCTCTGAGACTGGCATGAGTGTATATTAACGGACTCACTTTTTATGTTTCACAACAAGCGCATAAACACAGCAGAAACACCGGTTTAACGGAAAAAAAGCGAGACTGGCGTGAGCGCATACTAACAGAATCACTTAAGTTTCACAACGAACGGACACACACAAACACGGAAACACCATTTTGACAGGGAAAAAAGAAATCTCTCTGACCTGGCGTGAGCGCATACTGAGGGAATCACTGCTGTAAAGTAAAAAAAAAAAAAAAGAACCAGCACCTTACCTTTGAAAAGAATCGCAACAGAGAAGAGTTTCTGTGTGTTTCTGAGGGGGTGAAAAGGCGAGAGCATCTGTGCGTGTGTGTGTGTGTGTGTCGGTGTCAAATTGCGCGCGCACACTCATAAGAGACGAGCAGAGTTTCTGTGTGTTTGTGAAGCCGTGGGGGGAGGGGGGGAGGTGAGAGGGTGATGCTCGGTGTCAAAATAAATGATAAATGATACTTGGCGCTCGTAAACTAATACTTGCTCGGTTTCCGAATAAAAAATTATTTAAAATCTTTGCTCGGTTTGCGGAACACTCGTAAACCACGTTACTCGCAATCCGAGGTTCCACTGTACCTTCATTCCGCGCACTTCAAAATAACCTGTTAAAAATTTTTGTTCATTCCAAAATCCAACAGATGGCGCTCGACATTTTTTAACTGCGCTTATGAGTGTGCAATTAAATTCCATGCAAACAAAGCGGCGGGCATGTCTTGTATGAAATATAAGAACATCTCGCCCATCTGATGCGTTAAACACACCTGAGGGATGTGTTTGATTTACAGATAGCTGCAGTGAATGGAGCAGGACTCGGACCCAGGTCAGAAGTTAAACTCAGCATGCCAATAAAAGGTACTGAACGTTCATTAAAATGTTTGCTGTCTTGCATGTTTACAGTCAACCTTTCTAAGTTCCATCTTGAAGCTGAGTCATGTCAACTGGACGACTTCTTAGTTCAGTGGAAATGTTTCACTACTCATCCAAGTAGCTTCTTCAGGCTAAGCTAAGTTGAAAAGTTCCTCGTATTTAAGTCCTCAAAGGTCAAAGTGAGAAGGTGAGTGTAGGAGGGAGGGTCGTTAGAGAGTAGAGGAGAGAGAGAGCTGTTAGGAAGACAATAAAGAGATTAGAGATAGTCTTTAAGGTTTAACTACCAGAATGAGTAAGGGGAGTCCTTAAGCGTGGCTTTCTTTGAGGAACTAAATATTTCGACCTACGTTAGACTGAAGAAGCTGCTTGGATCAGTAGTAGAAAAGTTTTTATTGAACTAAGAAGAAATCCAGTTGACATGACTCAAGTTCCAGATAACCTCACCTAGATGACTGAGAATCTTCACAGACTTTTAAGTTCTACTTTAAAACACTGGGTTGGGGGGTCAGTGTCTCAGTGGTCACTT
>JAAGKR010007195.1:0-38233 GCA_011419295.1 Clarias macrocephalus | reverse complement strand
GTCCACATGGGGCCAGGGGTAATAGGTAAGGCAGCTAAACTCACTCTGGGGGGTACGTGCACACACACACACACACACACACACACACACACACACACACACACACACACACACACACACACACAACCACACAAACAACAACAAAAAAAACACACACACACACACACACGCACACACACACACACACATGCACACACACACACACATGCACACACACACACACACACACACACACACACACACACACACACACACACACACACACGCACACACACACACACATGCACACACACACACACACACACACACACACACACACACACACACACACACACACACACACACACACACACACACACACACACACACACACACACACCACACTCAAGATGCTGATAGTGTGGAAGCTGGGAACGCAACATAAACAAACAGGAAGTGATTGAGATGAGCTGCCTTCTCAGTATACGCAGATCTACCAGACTGACTATCCACAATATTCCCATTTCCTACAATCAACTGGTTATACTGGCTGTAACATGGTGGTCTGAAAAGAATTTGCAATTGAAATTCGACCGGCTGGTGGAACCACAGTCTTCAGCGTAAACCAGAACTTGATCATCTTGTCACTATTACTACAGATCAGAATACAAAACATCCTGACAGTTCGACGGACTCGGGGTGTGTTTGCCCACCTGGTTGGGTGGCAGGTATCCCAGTGTGAGGGTGAGGAAACACACTCGCTGCGGTGTGGACGCATGCACGCCTGCTGTGAGCTTGATGGAATTAGGAGGCTGTCGATTGTTTTCTCCGCAGAGGCCCACAGCCTCCCGAGCCTCCCACTCTCACGCTCGCAGTTCAAAGAGACGCAGCCGGGGTGGGGAGGGACCCCGGGACCCCTCTCTTCCTGCGCTCCTCCACACCGTGTCAGGCCGCTCATCGTCCTCGTATCCTTGCCTCATTTCCTAATGACTGGCCCCAAGTGTGCTCACTCACGGCTCCTCACACGTACACACACACAGGGTTAAAGGATTTGTTTGGAAAGGTGGATCAGTGTCACACCTTCCGTCCATGAGAAACAAAGGTCAAAATCTTAGCCTCAGCTCAGCAGTAACACCTTAACTAAGAAGTATTTTTACTAAAATGTATTTCTTGGTATGTTGTAAACAACTCTCATGTGTCATGTGTGTGTGTGTGTGTGTGTGTGTGTGTGTGTGTGTGTGTGTGTGTGTGTGTGTGTGTGTGTTTTTGTTAGTTCACATCCAATTTGTTTAACCCTTAAAAAGAGGAAAAGATCTGAGCCGGCAACACAGCAGACTGTAGGTCAATGATGATAAACAACAAAAAAGGTTTTTATAAGGAAGCCTTGCGGTGGCTTCAGACATCAAACTATGAAGAACTCTTAAAATTAGCATCTCATTTTTTCTTAATTTCCTAAAATTAATTTTATAATATTGTAATTTTTGGTCAAAACAATTGCAAACAACCAGAAAAAGACGTGATTATGTGAATCTGTGCTGTTTCTTTGCCTATGTGACCCATTATTTATTTATTTATTTATTTATTTTTGCATCAGTCATGTTTAGGTAATCAATTAAAATGAACTAAAATTTGTTTATCATATTGCCTATTTAATGCTGAAATATGAGATCTGTCACTCTATGCTGCACAATCCGGAACCCTATATATGTTTATTTAAAAAAAAAAACAGCAAAACAAATAATGGCTAAAATGCTCCGAGTTTTAAGGGCTACAGATTTTGGTGCAGATCGTCTGCTGTGTGAAGTGACGAGAAACTGTCCATGTGAATAAGCTGCTCTGAGATCTGACTGTAGACATCAGAACATGAAGACTGAACCATTAGACGGCTGTTGAAAGTACACGAACGTGCCGGAGTAGGAGTTGTGCTTGCTTAAAATGAAAATAAGCTCAATATTACACTCTTGGGAAGTAAAAAAAAAAAAAAAACAATATAATGAGTTTAACAATATAATTTCCCTTTGGGACTAATAAAGCACTATATTCATCTATCTATCTATTTGAATTATCATGATGTATGGGAATATTCTGGCAATAGCGTGAGACATTTTCAAACTTAAAATAAAAATAAGAGTTTCGAATCAGGCTTAACGGTGTCATCATGAGAAGCGTTAGTTTAAACGATTACCCGGATCACACACACCCCTGGACACGTTTAAACTGGGCAACACCTACGATAAAAAGCAGCGTTTCCGGGTTTTCCGTGTGTGGGATCAGCCGAGAACGGGAGAGAGTTCAGAGGAACATTTAAGGGTTCTGGAGATGAAGGGAGATCAGAAGAAAAGGTGCAATTACTTCTCCTTTCTTATGGAAATGCTAATGAAGTAGGCGATAGGGCCGCAGACAATGGGGGGCTACAGGCAGGTTGAGCGTCACCATGTAAACAGCTTCCTGCCACGGAGCCATTTAGCCCTCACTTTTACTGACTAACAAGCCATCTTCACGATGACTACAAAGAGCTTGGTTCCATCAAAGACCAGCACGAGCACCGGTCGCGCTGCCAGGCCTGACCACTGCAGCGCCTCCCAGGAGGGTCAGGGAGCACGTCGGTCTCAGCTCGTCTCATCGGTTTTAAAGGTTTCACGTCTTACAGGAGTACAGTGGAATCAGACGAGAGTCACATGGTCACCATCATCATCATCATCATCATGGTGCTTGTTGTGAAAAAGTGGAGCAAAATCACACAGCGAGTGAAAATCTGCTGAAATCTGGAGAAACCGATTCTTTTTCCAAACTGTAAACGGTCACTAAGAATGAACACATCTATATAAAGAGAGAGAGAGAGAGACGAACTCACACTTCTGTGTGATGAAGCTCCTGTATAAATCAGACGCTCTGACTCATGCGCACTCTCCAGTCGTTCTCGAGTATATCATTTCCATCTGCTCGCCTCGGCTGCTCGGCCCTGAGTGTGTTCTCTCATTAGACACCGCCGTGTGAAATGTAAACTGCAGCTGGATTTGGTTACCACAACAAATGTCAGACATGGGAGCTTGCTGCGAATATAATATATGTACATTAATCATAGGCGAAAGGTAGCTAGCTAGCCCGGGTTGCCTAGCAACCAAATGCTTGAAACCCCAAATCGCCTCATCGCGATAAACGTGTTAGTTTGCTCATACATGTAAAGGTATTCCCCCGCGACGCTTTGTATGTTCTCCACAGCTTTTCTTCTTTATTCCCCAGACGTCCTGTGTCACATGGTGTCCCGAGAGGTCTTACAGTATTTAGTCAGGTTCGCTCAGTTCTGGTCCCAAATTCATTGCCCATATTTAGGTCAAAAAAATATTCGGTTGTATTTGTTCTTTTAATTAAGCAAAGTTTAAAAAGTGCTCGTTTAGCTAAAACCTCAGTTTAATGCGCTAATTAATTTTGTCTGCTTGTATAGGGAAGAAACGGAGAAAACAAAAAACACAATAATATACAGGGGGCCCAATGAAATTATGCATGCTTTACCAGTTGTTATCTATACCCTTTTAAAAACTTTTTAAAAGCATTAGGTAGAATTATGTTTCATTTAAAGATGTCAGTAATTGAACCATCGATGATGCGATCAGTGACCGTCAGACAAAAGGCATATATTTTTCACCTTGAAGTGTGTATGCACTTTTTGACCCCTCTGTACATTACAATCAGGACGTTCAGACTCAGTGTTTGCTGCCTGCTGTTCTCTGATCACCCTAAGCAGATGTAATAATGAAACCCTCCTGTAGATGGCAGTGGATCAGGTCAGGGGCGGAGGTGGGGTGGACCGAGCTACAGCTGTGGTAAAAGATCCAGGAGTGGGCCGTTTCTATTGTCCTTTAATGAGCGGCTTTGATCTGCGCTCAGCATTTAGTGTTTGTACACCTGGACTACAGCAGGGCTTTGGGTGGCAGGGAAAAAAAAGACAGGGTGCTGCTGGGGACCAGGGGTGTGTTTGTGTGTGTTGATTGAAGATTGAAAGGAGATGAAGTGAAGCCATACGAGTTAGATCCAGCGTCATGCAGGTAACAGCAACGGTAACGGTCCCTGGCGTGGGAATGCAGTAAAAGACGCCCTGGTTAGAGCCCTAGAGCTTTTGTTTGTCCTGTTTTTATGGTCTGTGGTGTTTACGGTCATGGAGCTTCAGTGGGATCATAAGCCTGTAGATCTTCAATGTGATGGCCAGACGAGAAGCGCTGCATGACGATGGGATCTTTAGGATCAACGACAGGGGGGGGGGGGGGGGGGAGAGAGAGAGAAGAGGATATGATTCTGATCCAATTGCAGTTTTATTATCAAAGTATTGAAACATCATGGGTTCGAATAGCGTCGCTGTACCTCTGTGTGAATACTGCCACAGGGATAGACAACAAATTCAGCCATCACACACACACACACACACACACACACACACACACACACACACACACACACACACACACACACACACTCTAAGTGCAGACTTCTCATATATCAGCTGCATTTGAGCTGTAATTATGCATTTCGTTTCATTTAAGTTTCTGGATCCACTCTGTCATGCGGTGAAGGTACAGCTGCTCACTACAAACTCGGGGTTTAATTGTGTGTTTTCTCACACACTGGTGTCTGCTGACCTCAGCTGTACATATTTGCCCCAGAAAACATGAAGCCTACAGGTGCACACAAACACACACACACACACACACACACACACACACACACACACACACACACACACACACACACACACACACACACACACACACAGCTCGCTAGGACACAGTTCAAGCTCTGCTGACATCTTCACAGCATTAAACAGGCATTACAGATTAAACAGTTGTTCATGAAATCTGACTTTTTTACTTTTTCATAAATACGTATGACTACATGCACAAGGCAGAACTGGTAAAGTTGGTATTATATCAAGCGCATTACATTGGCACTTTATTGTATTTAAGTACATTATTATATTTAGATTATAAGATAATTTATTATATAAGCATATTTCTAGTTAAATCTTGAATATAGTTACATTTTTTCTGCACGTTCTTAAAATAAGATTTTAACAAACTAAATATAAGATTATTAAACTTACTTCTACTCAAATGCTACTAAAAGTCGTTCATGAAATATGTTTTTTTTAGATTCAAACATCTCTTTATCACCATGATTATTGCATATGATTCCATGCACAAGGCAGAATGATGTTTTATATTATACGTCATGTTAGATGATTATTTGATTAACAGTATATTTCATATAAATTTCACTCTTCTCTCTCACTGTACAAGATAAAGTCTATCATAGGCTCCTGCTCTGTTTCATTAGCATCCCAAAGGTCCCGGGCCTATTGTCGAGGACAGAGGCCGAGATGGGAGGGAGCAGGGAACAATTACAGAGCCTGCAAAGTCTTTTTATCCTTTTCAAAGCCAGGGTGATTAGGAGAGGAAAGTTTAGATTTCCTGAACTTGAAGTGGAAATGCAGCAGTGACAGACGCATCTCAGGGCTCAATCCACATCTGGTGAAGAGTAGGGGAAGCCTGTGTGTGTGTGTGTGTGTGTGTGTGTGTGTGTGTGTGTGTGTGTGTGTGTGTGTGTGTGTGTGTGTGTGTGTAGGGGGAAGTGAAGGACTGATACCTGTCCTAAACCATCAACTTTCTTAAAACAGTTCAAAATAAGAAAAAGAAACACAACCCACATGCTCCTAAAATAAGACCACAAGAAACCAAATACAAGATTCTTAAGTTTATTTCTAGTAAAATTTTACTAAAATTGTAAGCAAACTTATCGTGATACATAGATACATTAATCTACACCTTCATAAAATAAGACTACAACCAACCAAAGTAATGGTTATTAAGATCATTTCCAATCAAATGTTACTGAAATTAAAAAAAAGTGAAAAAGTCTTGCATATTTAAAAAAATTGGTTTACAAAAAAACCTAAAAGATTAAAGATTATTAAGCTTATTTCTTGTCAAATGTTAGTAACACTGTGAGAGTAAAATGTCTTGAATCTAGATAAATAATAATATTACAACAAACCAAATTAAAGGTTATTTAGCCTTTATTAGTCAACTGTTAAAATTGTAAATGAAAATATCTTAAATCTAGTTACATTTATCTTCACCTTTATTACAAATACATTAAATTTTACAAATAAGTTTACAACAAACCTAATACAAGATTATTAAAATAATTTCCAGTCAAACGTTACTAAAATTGTAAGAGTAAAATGTCTTGAATCTAGTTATATTTATCTAAACTTTCTATTACAATTACAACAAAACTAATATAAGATTATTAAGCTTATTTCTAGTCGTACTGTTACTTTTATTTTTGCTTAAAACTTTTGTAACAGTTTTTTTTTTGTGTGTGTAAAACTTGTGATTAGAAGTAAGCTTAATACTCTTGTTTTTGATTTAATTTGTTTTAATCTTATTTTAAGAACGTGTGGATAAATGTAACTATATTCAAGATCTTCTTATTTGCTAAGATATACTTTTTTGCATTGCAAAGTTAACTCCCCCTGTTGAATCTGAAAACACTCAGTTGTGAACTGACGGGATATCGATCACTTTTGGGTAAAGATGCTTGCGCTTTGTGTGCGTGTGTGTGTGTGTGTGTGTGTGTGTGTGTGTGTGTCCTCTTCCCAGGCCTGAGTCATCTTCCACTGTTTACTTATTTAGGCTGGTGAGGAGAGAACGGTGGAAAATATGCATCGTCCCTTATAAGCGTTTCTTTGTGGAGCACCAGTCCTCTGTAATATTTCTCACTCTGGTGAGAGAGAGCTCGTGCCAGGGCCAGGCAGCATCTCTTAACCCTGGAGACACTGACGAGATCTCTGTTTCCCACAAAGCACAGCACATCGACGTGTGGGACACACATGATTTTAAAAACAGTGGAAGGAAGTATAATCAAATGATTAAGAAACTATTTGTCTACAAACTATTTGTGTACAGCAACATGGATTGAGTAATCCTCAGGCTGTTCTGCATAATAATTCAATATCTGTGAGCAAAATTCAACATTCCAGAATTCAAACTAAGGACTATCAGCCCTTCATTATTATTATTATTATTATTATTATTATTATTATTAGTAGTAGTAGTAGTAGTTACTTTTAATCGCTTAAATTAGCAGATAAACACATTTTATTTTTCTTAGCTAGTTTCTAAGTTTAAGGCAAAAACAAAAGCTCCCCACAAAAAAAGAAAAAGATGGAACTGAAACCTTAGCGTGGATAAGTGCGAGGAAGTTCTGCGACTTTATGGCCTTTGAGGAGAGAAATGCAGTAGGAAGTGGTGCAGTAAAGAAGTCACACTCCACAAAGCTGCTCTCAGACCTTTCCACTCAGGAACTACACAGACATGAGCGAGGAACGATGTAATGCACCTTATGAACTAACACGAAATCATTTCCGCACTTTATAGAGTGGAGTGTAGCATATGCCTTCCTGTGATCTTGTGATGTTAAATAATCAACGCTGAGATGCACATGTACACAAGATCACATACTAGGACGAAGGCAGAAGGAGCTTTGTAGATATACCTCCTGATCCTGTGTAATACGGTTTGTAAGTTCAGATCAGAGCTCCTGACGGCGTTAAGCGCTGCGGCTGGGGGCTGCAAAGGAGTTTCACCCCGGAGCAATCCACACTTCAGCAAGTACAGAGGCACACAGGCAAACACAAAGGATTTCACACATGTGGATTTGGGACAACAAAAGATTAACATCACTTGCAAATATACAACTGACAGATAAGACGGCTTTAGATTGGCTTCACTTCCTTTTTCTGTTTTGTAGCCCTTTAAGGTCAGATCATTTTAACCATTTTTTGTTTAGCTGTTTTTTTGTATTCTTTTTAATAAGCATATGTAAACATATATAGGGCTCAGGATTGTGCAGTATAGAGTGACATATCCTTTTTTCAGGACAATCTATGCAACATGAACTGTGTTTTATTTCATTTTAATCAACTTTACAAAGCAAAAATTAAAAAATGGGTGAAGAAATAGCACAGATGCACCCAATCATAATAACAAGGGTGGCATATAAGCACTATATATATATTGTATTTAACCTTTGCTGTGTTACTGTCACGGATTTGTGTCATTTGAGTTCTAAAGGTTTCAAGCCTTTGAGTTGGAATAAAAATATTGGGAAAGGTAAAGCGATTGTGAATTTATTACTAAATATTGCAAAATAAACCGCTGATTAACCCTACAGCACACAACACGCGCGCGTAGAAGAGTAACTATTAATATGACTTATGCTGTATATACACGTCACGATCCGGGGCTCAGATCATGTAAAGAGTGTCCCTTTGTGTGAAAAGAATTTTCTTAAATTTACTGAGAGAGCATGAGGGTTTGATTCTGTGTGGTCTGATAGACTGCATGGTTTTTGGTTTACACCTCACAGAACAGTTATAGTCTTGAACTTTTAGCCTTACGGTTGTTGTCGGTCTTTTAGCTGCTCCCGTTGAGGGATCGAAAAAACCTACCACTGAGCCACCAATGCCAGACTTACTTTCGAAGAAACAAACATACATTCACTCATGTTCAATCGCGTACAATGTCTGGCGCACAACCTGCATCCCAGGATGTCCGAAAGCGAGCGCGAAAGCAGCGGCGGTGAAGCTGATACTGCCAAGAAGCGCCAAGCAATAACGATGGAGACTAAAGTGAAAATAATTGAGAGAATGAAGTGAGGTGAAAAGATGGCAGGCATTGCTGTTTTTTAAACATGAATCGTTCAACCAAGAATAAAAACAAGATCATGGAATATAATTTTATACTGTGTATAGCCAATTGTGTTAGCATCCTAGTAGTTGGACAATGTTTGTTGGACTTATTGACATATGAATGAGCTCTTGGAACAGAACTCGGAAGTATGTTGAGGGACTTAATAAGTACTTAAAGAAGTTTGTAATGTTGAGGGAATCATACTGGTGCTAACTGTTGTTGGTGTGTGCTGAGAGAGAATACAGGAAGCGCACACACACACACACACACACACACACACACACACAGTGCAAAATAAATTGTCCACAACAAACCACGTGTATTTTTATTAAAAGTTTTTAATCTGTGTTTTAAAAGTACACATGCTAGTAAACAGGCTAACACTTGAGGCCGTTTTAGCGCGTCTCTATGTATTCAAGGTGGAGCGCGAGGAAACAGTGGGCGTGGCTTCGCCGGATCAGGCTCCGCCCCCGGATCAGCAGGGGGCCCTCGTTGCGCTTTTTAAGTCGCGCGTCATCGCGGAAACTCCAGTCGAAGTTCGCTGTCAAGGCGCCGGGATTCGAGCAGCTCCCCTCCGCGGTCTGGGCACTTATCATCATCATCATCATCATCAGCTGTGATTACTTTGTTGCGGCTCGAACCCTGGTTCGTTTCGTTTTCTTGCTTTTCCCCCCGACAAGCCTGGAGATATGAGCTGTACCACTCCCGACCAGAGGCTGGAGCATCTCCTGAGCGCGGTGAAGAGCGAGTTTCAGCAGGGCAGTGAGAAAGGAGACGCCTCGGAGAGGGACATCACACTCAGCCTGGAGGATGCTGAGCTCTGGAGCAAGTTTAAAGAGCTGACCAATGAGATGATCGTCACCAAGACTGGCAGGTAGGCCATGCACAACTTTTTGTTTTTTTTCTTGAACTTTTTGTAGCCTAGGTTTGGTGTTTATTGCATGGTTCAAGCAGATCTTTACTGTTGGAGAATCACAAAACCTGAGGCAATGTGATGCTTCTGCTTAGTAAGATCTTCTGTAGGATCTTCTGCTGTATGGAATTTCCTTCAGGATCAATGAAGTATTTCTATCTATCTATCTAGTGGGTCAGACTCGGTGTTCAGTATTGTGGGTGTTCCTTGTTGTTTCCAGGCGCATGTTCCCCGTCCTCAAGGCCAGTGTGAGCGGTCTGGACCCCAACGCCATGTACTCGGTGCTGCTGGACTTCGTGGCTGCAGATAACAACCGCTGGAAGTATGTCAACGGAGAGTGGGTCCCAGGAGGAAAACCGGAGCCCCAGAGCCCCAGCTGCGTGTACATCCACCCCGACTCGCCCAACTTCGGTGCCCACTGGATGAAAGCCCCTGTGTCCTTCAGCAAAGTCAAACTGTCCAACAAACTCAACGGAGGAGGACAGGTCAGGGCCCAGGACACTCATCAGCATGTTTATTTGTAGATCATAATGTCATCTTCATACATAAACGTAACTTTGCGTATTTACCCTGTTCCTGTAGATCATGTTAAACTCCCTGCACAAGTACGAGCCGAGGATCCACATCGTCAAGGTGGGCGGCATCCAGAAAATGATCAGCAGCCAGTCTTTCCCAGAGACTCAGTTCATAGCGGTTACTGCCTACCAAAACGAAGAGGTTCGGAGTTAGAAACTAGTCGAGAAAATTCTGTCATGCTTTTGTCACAGTGGATTAAAACATTGTTTTGTCTCTTTCTTTAGATTACAGCGCTGAAGATCAAACACAACCCTTTTGCTAAGGCTTTCTTGGATGCTAAAGAGAGGTGTGTGTGTGTGTGTGTGTGTAATGAAGTAACTTGTGGTTTAGATTAGAACATCACTAATTTAGTCTGGTGTAACATTACATGATGGTTTTATAGAATAAGAAATGAACAGTTTTTGTTCTTCATTTTTTCAGGAGTGACCACCGGGAGGCCCAGGATCAAAGCAGTGACCCTCAGCAGTCTGGCTACTCCCAGAGTGAGTTCTCTTATCAGTTATACACACAAAAATGCTCAGTAGAAGGATTCCTCCATAATGACTTAACCTTCTTCTCTTGCAGTTGGAGGCTGGTTTTTGCCCAGTAACGGCCCCATTTGCCCCAGCAACAGCCCACCACAGTTCAGCGGGTCTCCGGGTCACTCTTCCAGTTCTTACTGCGAGCGCTATTCCACCCTGCGGAGCCACCGAGCATCTCCGTACCCCAGCCATTACCCTCACCGCAGCACTAACAACAGTAAGACGCTTCACTACCTGTTATTCTCTGTTTGTTCTTGTATTCAGATATATAGTCGTACCTTGCATATATAAAGTCTTCCCCGAGATAAGCACTGGAATGAGGTTTAGGTTCTGACATGGCTGTAAGTTCCTCAGATAAGGTGCTGATTGTGTTTCATGGTGTTTTTAGACAGTTACATGGATGGCTCATCAGGGAGTATTCCAACGCACGACAACTGGTCAACCCTGCAAATCCCTAATTCGAGTGGAATGGGCACCCTCGCTCATAGCACCAACTCCACCTCCAACACCAGGTCAGTCACATAAACTACCGTTTGGTTTTTTGACATTCAATTTTAATTCATGTCATTTTCATGCTTTTTCTAATTAATAGAGCAGTTAACTTGGTGATCAGCTTTTTAACCTTTAACCTCATTGTGTGTTCACAGCCAGTACCCTAGCCTGTGGTCTGTGGCTGGGACGGCCCTCACGCCGTCTGGCTCTGCTTCAGGCTCCATTGCTGGGGGTCTAACCTCTCAGTTCCTGCGAGGCTCCTCCGTGTCTTACTCAGGTCTGACCTCCTCCCTACCCGTCTCTTCTCCGTCGTCCATGTACGATCCAGGACTGACTGAGGCAGGAGTAGCCGATGCCCAGTTCGAGACCTCCATCGCCAGACTCACGGCATCCTGGACACCTGTAGCACAGAGCTACTGAGAACTGACTGAGGCTCAAGAGACTTGCTGGCTGTTACAGAGATCCTCGAGATCTGGGATGAAGATCCCTGAATGGTGGTTAAAAAGGAAAAAAAAAAAAAGGGAAGTTCCAGACGAGATTCCATCATGATGCAGTTTAAGGGAATTCCTTCATCGTGTTAGAAAGCTAGAATAAATGCATGACATAGGCGTTGCTACTGATGCTTTAAAAAACATTTTGACAGTAATTTTTTTTTCTGACGTTTTTTGGGACCAACGCTGGAGCTCCTGGAACTACAAGTTAAAAAGACCAAAGATTATTGACTGAATAAATGTAAATGTCTGTAAATAAATTTTAAGTTAATTCTCATGGTTGGTCATATAAAATATAAATTTTAAATATTCAGAAACCTATGTGTGTTTGTAAGAGACAAATCATGTGCAATGGGAAGTCGTGGAACCTTTTGCACACACAAGTGCCTTGTACATACCTATCTATTTCTACTGGTTTGCTGTAAGCTTTATTTATGTCTTTTTAAAATTAAATTAATTTTCTCTTCTCCAAAATGTCTCGTTCTACTTCCTTTGTCTCACGACTCTACTGTGAAAAAGTATTTGACCCTCCAGTGTTTATTTCCTCCAAAGCGACACACGAGGCTTAACTCTAGTTACCGCAGGTGTTTGGTTGAAGTCGATGCTGCTAAAGTTTGTTCTGATGTATACGCTAGTGTGCTGCGTGCATGTAATGGAAGTCATTATACAAAACAAACTATGATACTTCTGGTAAAATATGAATATTAATACCTGAGTGATCATTTGGAAACACGCATACTGTACCTACATATCATTGCCTTGAAAATGTGTCATAAAAATGTTACAAAATAAATAAATGATATCGGCAGCGCGGTGGCTTAGTGGCTAGCACTGTCGCTTTGCACCTCCAGAGTCTGGGTTTGATTCCCGCCTCTGTGCGCACAGAGCTTGCGTGTTCTCCCCGTGCTTGGCGGGTTCTCCGGTTTCCTCAGATTAGGCATTAGATTGTGTAAATGAGTGTGTGAGTGTCTGCATGTGTGTGTGCTCTATGAGAAATGGCACCTTGTCCTGGGATGGGTTCCAGACCCCCCGCGACCCTCTATACAGGATAAAGAGGTGTGGACGATGAGCCGGCGACAATAATTGATATCTCCAATAAAAATAAATTCAGCTCCTCAATCCAGTGAAGCAATAAATTAATCTAGGGGTTTGTCCGAAACGTCATGTTTCTCCGGAAACACTTCTCACTACTACTGAATACAGTTTGCACTCAGTGGCCACTTTAATAGGAACACCTTCAAGCGGGCAAACGTGCTCGTTCATTCTGGGGAAGTTACTTATTTATTTTTTATTTTTTTGTAGATGCCAGACGAACTGGTTTAAGTATTCCTGAAATGTCTTTTTAAAATAAATAAATAAATAAATAAATATGCAGCAATCTTACACAAAATGGTAATTTTTTTTTTTTTTTTTTTAAGTTTTTAGAAAATGAGAATGATCAAACTGGTCTGAGCTGACTGGAAATCTACAGTAGAGTAACTCCTATAACCTGTACTATAGTGTACGAACACGCACACTTCTCCTCATCTCCATATTCACACACATTATTGTTGTTTGGGCGACACATACTGTACATCTTGTACTGTACACTGTGTATGGTATGAACAGTTCTACACAACTTCTCATCCTACGTGAAGGACATTATTTATATTTACAATAGGATGTATATGGCACATCAGTGTCAAATTCAATCAAATCAAATTCAGATTCAAATTCAAATCAAATCAAATTCAATTTTTATTTGTCACATACACAATCATACACAGTACGATATGCAGTGAAATGCTCAGGCAACTGCCCAGACCTTAGAACAAGAAAGAAACAAAAAAAAAAACAAGAAAGTTATTTATCTAAGAAGGAATAAGAAAAAAATATCTATATAGAAAATAAATATTAAAACAAAGTAAATTTGAGAAAAATATATATAAAGTAAAATTTGACTAAGAAGAATAAAATAAAATATAAAATGTCTGTATGGTACAAATATACATTAAGGAATATATAGGGAAATTATAAGAAAGTGGGAAAAACTGTACAAATAGAAAGTTTGTGTATTCGTGCCTTTATTTAATGTTGTGTATTTCATGTGTATAATCAATATATTTAATATCCGCATTGTTATTTATGACTGTTATTTATGTTTTTAAAAGCAAATTCCTCGTGTGTGTTAATGTATTTATCAATTCTTCTGATTCTGATACTCACTATTTATAAACACAGAGAAAAGCATCTCAATAAGGAAAACACATCAGACCTGGAGGTGGAAGAGCTTTAAGAGCAGAAGAGCAGGTCAGGTTCCTCTCCAGCGGTGAGCAGTGAATCGAGCTTACAACATCCTTCAACTGTACGTAAGATGATTATTATTCAGATGTACTGTTCTTCATTAATAAATAAAAATAAATAAAATTACATTAAATACAGTAACACAGCCTGCAGACCCTCTGAACAAGAGTTTTGTTTGTTTGTTTGTTTGTTTGTTTGTTGACTATTCTGCATAAGACTGACAGATTTCATTTTAAAGCAGTTTCAGGATGATAGTTCCCAGCTATTCCTATTAAAGTGGCCAGTTTCAGTCCTTGATTAACTGGTTGCTTCAGAGGTTTAAAGAGCTGAATTTATTTTAATTGAAGAGTTTTTTTTATTTATTTTCATGTCAGATCTTAAGGCAATTATATGGACGTACAGTAAAAATGTTTACAAACGGTATTAATATTCATATTTTCCCCATAGTTGTTTTATATTCTATTCTTGTTTTTTTTTATATATAATAAATTAAATGATAGACATACAGCACGTCTCTGCTGCTGTACATTTACATTAATTTACTGCCATTCTGCCAAACTTCTCAGCAAACAAACACACCTGGATTTCCAGGAAAATAAAAAATATCATCCCTCAGCCATCGGAGCGACGTGTGTGAGGTGAAATCTAGGTTTTGTACTTGTGCACAAGTTGTGCAGGAGGTTCAGACAGCACCGGGCTTCCAGCTCCGAGCCTTACACATGACGGCCTTTTTCTACCTTTCACACAGTTTCGTTAGAATTTACAGCTCGGTGTTATACTGGGGGAAAAAAAAAGAGGAAAAAAAAATTAGACATAAATCTTGCAATTTTCTTAACCAAACAACATCAAAGCTGCTTTGCACTGAACAAAGTGGTTGTTTCATGTTTAAGAAGGTTAAGGAAATTATGTTTGTTAATGATAAACACACACACACACACACACACACACACACACACACACACACAGAATTGACATGTACAGTAAATAACATTAGGAAATATCTAAGACGCAAGACAAGAGATGAGCCGCACTGATGATCCTCTTCTTTACAGCGTAGTGTGTATATGTGTGTACGTGTGTATTTCTCACACAGGTTTAATGCTCTTAATAAGGTCCCGTGTTGCAGGAGTGGCAGTGAGGGACGGAGCTGGCAGTGCTTCTGTCCCTGTGATTGAGGAGTCACACACGGGTGCAAATGAAGCGCGCAGGGTTAAAGAGATGACTAACATGGAGGACCTTCCTGTACTGCCAAAGCTCTGTTCATTTTCATGCTTTCATTATTCTAATTATGACATTACTGATGAAATGTTTTTTTCTTCATCCCTGGGAACTGTGTTCATTGGTGTCTGTTACCTTCGCTTGATTTCTTGTTATATACAAGACATCATTGGAACCGGGAGCACCCTGAGGAAACTCACCAAAACTCACATGAAGTCCGCACACACAGACCCGAACCCCAAGGAAGGGCTTGAACCCCGACCCTGGAGGTGCAGGTACACAGTGCTAACCACAGTGCTGTACCACGTTATTTACATGTGGATCGCAAGCCTAACTGTGTGTGGAAAGATGAGACAATTACCCAACCCTAATGCCTTCCTGATTTGTGCCAAAATGCGTATGTGAAGCAAATCAGGTAGCAAAGATGCTGCTTGATTTGTAAAAGAAAGTTTCGAAATGTGCACAGCTATAAAGTATAAACACAAAGCCTATAATGACAACTTTCATCAGAATGTAAAAGTCACAAAGTTATAAAGTCTGTTATTATTGATAGTGTGGAGTGACGGTCGCGTGGCGGCACGGTGGGGGTTTGAATCTGGTGCGTATGTGTGTTTATATGTGAGGAGTTTGCATGTTCTCCCTGTGCTTGATGGGTTCTCCAGTTTCCTCCAACTGTCCAAATGTACAGATGTAGCATGTTGGTCTACACTTGCTCCATTTGTAAAATATACTTAAGATGACCCAATCAAGGGCGGCACCGTGGCTTAGCACCGTGGCGTAGTGGTTAGCACAGTCTCCTTGTAACTCCAGGGCCTGGGAAGCTGTAATGCTGCAAATGATTAACTGTTAGCATCATCATAGAAAATCATGACTAGCCATTTCAGCACAACTTTAAATTAGACAGGATCGATCAACAAAAACATTGGAGATGAATGCCAGAAGTGTTAGCAGGGTACAGAGAGAAGGCAGGGGGCGGGGTCACAATAAAACGGCATGTGCAACGACTCATCCGGCTCGCACTGATGTAAAGTCATGCCACATGGGATTCGATCCAGGACCTTCTGTGGATACCAGAATCCGTACATGTCCACTCTTTATAGAAAACTGTTACTTTGATCATTTAATTAAGTGGTTTTTTTTTGTTTTGTTTTTTACAGAAACAACATACAATATAAGTAATAAACAAAACAAATTCAGGGGGGATGTGAAATAGCGGGAGGCTACAGCAAGGTGTGTGTGTGTGTGTGTGTGTGTGTGTGTGTGTGTGTGCTTGGCCTGTGTTTTCTTGGAAATTTCTAGATTTTTTTTTCTTCTGGTGAATATTTGAGATCTGTGACGGGCCAGTCGGAGAGGGGAGACTGTAAGTGTGAAGAAAAAATCACATTTTTAACTTTATTACTATTACGAGCAATAGTATCATTTTAAACAATGGACTAATTAGCAGCAATAAATAAATTAAATCATATGCACGTGTGTGTGTGTGTGTGTGTGTGTGTGTGTGTGTGTGTGTGTGAAATCACCCAACCATGACATGGTTAAAGCCCCAGAACTCATACTTTTGCTTGGTTCCGATGTTTGACATGTTTGATTATGTAAGATGTGAACCTGTATTTCTGAGGTCATGTTGGATCCCATCTCTTCGATACTTTCGGATAACTCTTGACCTTTATGCATGATTTTGGATTAAGCCCCAAAAACCTGGCCAGGTTGCGCGGTGGGGTCGTGGTTATCACTGTGGCGGCGCCTCTCCAGGGTCAAGGGATCCAATCCTCAGGTCTGTGTGTGTGGCGTTTGCATGTTCTCCCCCTGCTTGGTGGGTTTCCTCCAGGTGCTCCTGTCTTGCCCCACTGTCCAAAGACATACAGAGTAAGATACTTGGGGTTTCCTGAATTCAGTGTCACTTTTACAGGAAAGGCGGAATAGAGACGCAATGAGAACCCAGTGGGGCGGATTTATTTGAGCAGGTCTATTCCCAACATTAGCCTGGACAAATGACATGGTGTATTAAACAGCCGATGATCTGAGAGTGAAGCTATAAAGTCAGGATAATGATAGTTCTGGCTCCCAAGTTGCTTCTGAATCACATTGGCTCGGGGTTTTTAATAAAGTAGCAGAGAAGTGATTCCAGTTAGACTCGGTGACGAATGTTTGATGGGTTTGATGATCTGCACCATTTTAGCTTTGATTTATTGAACCTCGGTTGCCAGAAGCAGGTCGTCAGGTCTGGTCACTGAGGAGCACTGTGTTTGCAGATGGTTCGTGCTCCTCCCATGTCCGCACACACAGTCCCACCTCGCCCTCTGATGTCTGTGTGCTTTTGTTAATGAAGAAATTCTCATACCTGGGTGAGACATTGCTCTCAGCTGAGGAAACCAGGCCTTGTGCTCGGTCTGGGCCAGCTCATCACGGGGGCCTCGGCCCATGAGGCAGGGGGAAACTGGAACGAACAAGTCTACTAGTACTGATATAAAAGCAAGTGATCGTTTTTTTTCCCCCAAAGAGAATAAAATACTGAATGGTGTTTAACTAAATACTGAACGGTGTTGGGCTCTACGGTAGTAGGAGGACTCCCAACGCGTGTGTGATACACTTCCTGGTCTTATGCTAAGCACTCCGACATGGAAAACAAAGTGCTGAAAAAGCAGGACCATTTAAGCACAATAATGCTTGTTCAAGGACAGTTGTTCAAGGCAAAGTGGCATTTAGTGACACAAGCTGGTGCACCGCTAGCTAGCGCACCGTTAGCTAGCGCACGCTTTCCTTTTTTAGTTTTGCTGTTTTCTCAAGGCGCCCAACCTGATGGTGTCACCTTCATGACAAACGAGAAGACTCAGCACAGTAAAATCACTTGTCACAACACCCTTAATCCAACAACGTGGATGTGGGCAGATTACACCAGCGCATCTCTGTACGACAGCGCCCTCTTGTGGGACCTGAGGTTTATAAAAGTTCCTCTACCTTCGTGGGAGTGTAAGGTTCATTCTGTGATGTTCACAAAAAAATTTGACCTTCAATAACAGCAAAGACTTTTGATGTAAAACAAGATCACAGATATGCAATTCGATATCAAACCAAAAGTTTGCGCACCCCAGCCCATGTGACCCTGTGTGAAAACGCCACTGGTTAATGTCTTTCTCTTTCATGAATCACAGATGTTCACTCTTTAGTATTAAAGACAACTTTTTATTATGAGAATTCGGAAAACAAACCTCCTGAATTTGTAGACAATTATTTTGTTTGAAATGCAAAAAGACTTTAGACATAAACAAAATATTAAAATGCAACAAGTGCATTTCACCTTTTTCATAATAGAAATGACCTCACTTTTAATTCTCTTTTACCTTTACTTTGGACTGTCATTTATAATTCTTAGTCCTTTGTGCTTGATTTGTTGTAATTAATGATTTTCTTGTTGTTGTTGCATTAAACTGTATTTAATGTGCTTTGTATTCTATTTTGTATTGTTTCAATGAAAAATAAATAAATAAATGAATCACAGACAGGTTTTCACAGACAGGGTGACGTATCTCCCAGACTTTTTCCCAAAATGGGAATGTATAAATTGTTTCTGCTTTACAATTTATCCATGAGGAAATAGTGTGTTGTTAATGATTTGGAGCAGAACTCAACTGTCCTTAATGGAGTCCTGACTGCACGAGTAGCAGAACAAACACAAAAATTTCAGTTCATTTAAATTTTATTTGTATGCCGGATTTTGACAATGGTCATTGTCCCAGAGCAGCTTTACAGATTCAAAAGAAAATTAGGGAAATGAGCGAGAAATGTGTGAGGACCTGTGTATAAATTAAAATGATCATATTTCAGATCAACAACACAATAAATCAGTTCATGAGTGAATGAGACGCTAGTCAGATTGCAAGTCGTGGAGTTTGAATTTATTTATTTATAAAAAGTGTAAACACTGCTTAAATATTTTGAACTCGTTCAGGAGAAGGTTTTTTCGCTGTGCGGTAAAGGAGCAGAATGCGGATCGGTGGTCAGACGTGCAGAACGTTCTGGGTGAAGACGCGTGGATCTCAGCTGAACTTGGCTTTGGAGAAATCCATTTCAGGATGCTGCTCCATGAACCTGGCATCACACACAAACATGGTATGCCCAAGATCAGAATGATATAGAGCAGAAATAAGTTGCCTGTAGTTTTGGATACCCTTTGACCTTCAACACAAAATGTTAATGTGATTAAAGTCAAACCTGTCTAACGCAATGTTCACAAACTTAACACCATCTGAAACTTCTTCGGCCGACCCAGACCTTTAATTACAACTCTGATCAACACACTGGACCACGGTGAAGCCTTACCTTGTTTCAGTTTAACAAAGAACACAATTTAAACCAAATGGTTTTGTTTAAGTAGTATTGTTAGGCTTTTAAGTTAATTGATATTTAATTTCAACTTAAAAAAAAATTAAATGAAAAAAGATTTTACTTGTAATTTATTGTTAATAACCTATCATTGTTCACCTGCAGTACCTCAACAGCGCACCAAGAGGGCAGCAGCCTACACTTTCAGATGGACATTTCAGTGGAAATCACATGACTGCTTTAGAGAATTCAAACACTATTTCATCTTCTGCATCTTCCATGGTCCTGTCTGATGTAGTACTGTGTAAAAGTCAACACCCTCATTTCTTTCGATCAAAAGATGAAGAAATTAAAGAAATTGGAACAAATGTTTTACTGTGACAGGCTGCAAAGTGCCTAAAGATTTTAAAAAAATCTTTTAAATTGTTAAAGCGTGTTTGTTTTTTTTGTAACAGCCTCAACAGCAACCTCATTTCCCTTCTTGCCTGCCCCAACCACTCAGCATTCATCAGTATAATAATCACCAGCCTGATCATCTGTACCTGTTCCTCTCTGGTTCATGCCTTAAGTTAGATGTTTTTCTTAATGCTTGTATGATTCATAGGTCACTGTGTGGCTTAAAAAACAAAAAAACATTAATCTGAAACTGCTCGGGTACAGGGACTGGACTGAAAATCAAGCCGGAAGAACAATTCCTCATGACAGAAATGAAAAACACAAGAAAGTCTGGCTCTTTGGAACCAAAATAAGAGGAAATAAGTGACCGCACTGTAAATTATATGACGCAGTCATCAGCTGGTCCATCACGCTGAGACACACGTGTCTCAGCGTGATGGACTCATTCATAGGCGTCCCAGACTCGTGAATGTAGTTCAAGTGATCGAGACACTTTCACACCTGGACTTAACACCGAGCTCTTACACTCTGATCACCCAGGACACGTGTTAATGTCAGGTGTGAACTGCCTCACCCGCGTTAACGTCATGCGTGTCTAAGCTTAGCTTTCACACATTAACAAACTCAAAATTTACAGCTACCTTCACGGAAGGAAAATTGCCTCCTGCTTCATGTGGGAAAGCAGAGACGAGCATGCTGGCCAAAATTTTTGTAATAGAGCCAAGAGAAGGGGGCGGGGCTTCCACAGCTCATCAAGACCTTTCTAATGCGTAGAAACCATTGATTTGTACCGTTCACAGGAATGACTGCCCCTCCCCCCCTCACTTCTCCACTGGCCATCGTTTCCATTATTTATGTGCTTGTTCTCAGGTATGCCAACGTATTTACACCGTCTGATACAGCAGGTGGCAGTACGCACCCACATGCCACCATTAAACACAAGAGGAGAAGAGAACAAGTAAGTTAACTTTCACACAATGCCTAATATTATTATAGTTTCAAGGGTGACATTCTCACGTGCCTTCCTATTTTATCAGCACCCTAATGTGAAAACACCCCAAGTGGTCGTGTGAAGACTCATGGCAGTGAAATGATTCATTGTGCCAGGATTCTCACACTGCAAGTCAAGAAAAGATCAGGGAAGGACGCATTAGACGTTGGAAGACATTGGTCTTCAAGAGACTGGAGAGATGAGGGAGAATGAAATTAACCTGCTGGACTCCAGCCACCGTTAAATAACAAAGAAGAAAAATAAGGATTCTCAGACTTTTCTTAATAGGACATTTGATAGTTCTAAAGCCATTATCTGGGTCTGAAATAAAGAGGAACCCACAACACCTGAAGAACAAACAGAGCTCCTGCTCATGTACACAGGATAGTACTTTAACTGCAAAAAATAAATAAATAAATAAATAAATAAAAAATAAAAAGGGTTGCTCTTAGTTCATCAGCTGTGTGCTGTGGTTTGTGGCATGCTGGGTAATCTTGTCCACTTCAGCCTGAATAAACTCCCTCGTGCACACTGTTTTAGATCAATCGTTTAGACAGAAATGAAAGTCACTCACTTCTTGAGGATATCCTGCTTCTTCTGCTCCTCAGAGGTGGGGAGACCCATGGACTTCTGTCTCTGGTCATACATCATCTTCTCCACCATGCTGCGCGTTTCACCATCCAGATCGGAAAGCTGTACAGAAGAGCGGAGGTGAAAAGCTCATTAACATCTTGTGATGCAGTGAGTGTGTGTGTGTGTGTGTGTGTGTGTGTGTGTGTGTGTGTGTGTGTGTGTGAGAGAGAGAGTGATCAGAAGCAAACCTTGGAGTTCTCGGGGCAGATTTTCTTGGTGTTGATTTCGGGGTCTGTGGTCACCAACTTGTTCCACCACTCCATTTTATTGATCTGCAAATTGTATCAGGTATTCTTTAAATCCGGTTTTATTTAGCGACTCGTATCTGTATAATCTGCGTCTACACTTTCTCTGTCGTACCTTCTCCAGGTGCAGCGTCACTACTTTGCCGTCTTCGATCAGCCAGGAGCTCTCCTCCACCTTCACCTCATTAAACAGCGGGGCGTCGATCACGGCGGGGTGACCCTTTAAACCCAGCTTTAGATGCCGTCTTTGGACTTCCACCAGCACGTCCTTCCCCTTCAGGCGGAACTTCACATCGAAAGGCACTACAAGCTGGAGGTGGAGAAACAACACAGTAACGAGACCCGCTAGCACAAGACTCGCACAGTTACACCTGCGCTAATGTTTCATTTGGAAAAGATTAATAGTAGAGGCTCTGGCTATTTTTATTTTTTATTTTTTTACACAAATCAGTAGAGAAGCATTAAAATTTTATATACGTACAGTAATTTGTGTGATATTTACACAGGTAGTGTGAGAACATTACCTGAAAATCTTTGTTAATCCACTAGCAGGAAAAATAAAGCCAAAACGTCAGGCACACATAATTAGCTAGTCCTTATTAAAAAGCTAAATAATCTACATAAATATAAGAAAGCTTTGGTCTGTACATGGGCCAGAACTCACTCATTCAATGATATCTTTACATTTCATTCATCGGAGGACTCACAATCATCAACAAACACACACACGAAATCAGACGTCTGATCCCTGAGACTCTGTGTAAACTCTAGAGATCCGTGTCGACGCAGCCGGTTCCCTGAAATAAATCTGCGTGCATAAGTATTTACACCCCTGAAACTGAAGTGATGTGGAACTGACGGAAGTTGGATCGTTTCATGAATCTAAACTTAAATCGCCCGTAAGCCAGTGCGGAAGAACACTTACGTCCACCTCACACAGCGTCTGTGTCCACCTGTAGTTGGGCAGGTCTGCTCCGTTTCCGGCGTTAGGCTTCATCTTGTCCTTATCCTTTTCGTCCTCCTCTCCCTCATCTGCTTCTGAGTCAGACTACAAGGCACAGCATGTATTACTGTTAACAATAATAATAATAATAATAATAATAATAATTATTAAGCTGTAGTCTACATCAACAAAAGCCTTTTTCATGTCTGTTTCTATGGTAACAGCATTCACCACCACATAAGACTACACTGAACCCCAGAAATGCTTGTCAAAGTGCATAACCCTCACCTGCACATACAGTGCTGTGAAAAAATATTTGCCCCTTCTTGATGTTTTATTCTGAAGTATCTGCAAGTGGCAAATACTTTTTCACAGCACTGTATGTGTAATCAGCTAAAATGTAAGTTGCTCAGGATAAGGGCGTCTGCCAAATGCCATAAATATAAACATCCATGTGTGAGAAACTACCAGTTTTTCCCCCCTCAAAATATAATATATGTAAACTAAAAATAAAAGCTAAAACACAACACAGAGCTGAAGAAGGCTACGTGACCTGTTACGTGTTAGCATAGCCTTATTTACCAGGAGTCTGGGGAGGGTCTCAGTATATGATGTCACAATACAAAGGGGGGGGGGGGGGTTATAGAAAAACAGAAAATGATAAAATGATGTGTTCACTCGGTTCACACAGACTGGAGACCGAGCTGGACGTCTAGACTTGACTATAAAGTTGTAGTTAAGATGCTCTTATTTTGGCCTTAAACTGACCTTAAAGCATAATGATATCGGTGTCCAAACATTAACAATTCTTTTTTTATTCTCCCTTTAAATGTATATCAGATATATTTACTAAGATAGATTGGCGTGAATGCGTTACACGTCTCACTCACCGGCTTATGTGCCACATCTTCAGTGCTGCTCTCAGGCACGTTCTCTTTCCCCTCCTCCTTGTCTTTCTTCTGCAGATTAATGGTGTAAAAAAAAAAATAGGTGTACATTTCATCAGTGATCAATAACCGGAGAATCTGTCTTGTAGTGATGTTAATTTGAGGCTTAGACGTGTGTGTGTGTGTGTGTGTGTGTGAGGATGAAGGAACAGGGAGAGAGAGAATTTCTTAGTGAAACGTGTTTAGAAAAACGAGCTGAAGTTTATAGCCGTTGGGAGGGCGACTGGGGTGATGCAACGTCTCAAAACAGACAGTTTTACATGTTTTTCGTGTGATTTTTAAACTTGTACAATGAGATCGTGAAACTTTTTGGATAGCAAACATGTGTCCGCTGTGAAGACACGCTCGTCTCTGAGATCATGTGAAAACAAAGCGTAATTACTGCAGACTTAATGAACCTAAGAATGTCTGAGTATACGATCCTTTTGGTGTATACATGAGGACGCACAAAGAGACTCCTTCACACTTCTTGTTCCAGTTTTTTTTTGTTGCTTTATGATGACTTGCGTCCACTACAGGTTTCACTCTCACTCATCTTCCTGGCCTCTTAAAGCTTATTTTCCTTTCCAGTCCAGTCTTCCTTAAAATAAAAGCCATTAACTGTGATTCTTTAGTGAGGTGATTCACAAAAACTTTTTTTTTTTACATTTATAATAGAGATGAAATAGTCAACCAGGGCCCAGAGTTGGCTTGTTTTCAGTTTAATCTGACAGAACCATGTTACATTTTATGGCGTTACATTAGCAAAAATTTTGTTAAACGTCTCCGATCTGCTTTTTTCTTTCAAACTCTGTGATCAAATTAGCCTCAGACCCACTCATCACACATGTACTAGTCACAGAATGTGCAAATAAGTCGAAAATCACGTGCGCATGAAACATTGTGTGCCTTCGCAGCCACTCAACTCACGCGCCCACTGTCAAGTTGAGTTTGAGGCGGTGAAATGCTGCTGTTTCTTTAAAGGTCTAAAATCAGAATCAGGATATTAATAAACCGTGATAGTGAATTGCAATTTAAATTGAATCAATCCTGAGATAATATCATACTGGGAGGTGATTCCCTTCCCTACTGATCAGTGACCCCTATTCTCATGAAATCCTGTAAAACGTGTCTAATCTCTTGTCCTCTTTCTGCAGCCATAACGATACTAGTATAAGGTGTGTGTGTGTGTGTGTGTTCACCTGATCTATCTCTGTCTGCAGCCTCTCAGCCTCCTCGTCTGTCAGCTCTCTGATCCTGGGCTCGCCTTCAGCCTCCTTCCTCTTCCTCTCCTCCTCGGCCTTGAGCGCGGCGGCTCTCTCCGCCTTCTCCTTCTTCTCCTTCTCCTGCCTGGACTGCTTCTCTTTCCGTTCGTTGAGGGCCAGCTGACTGTGATGAGCGAAAGCCTCCTTCACCAGCTGGTCAAAAGAAATGAAATCACAATCCACACCTCAAAGCACTGTGCAATGGAACATATTTCACAAAAACGTACATTAAAGCTGGTTTCAGTGAATGTGTAAAGGGTTACATCTCACCTTCTCAGGAGCTCCAGGATCTCCTCCTGTAAAAAAGTCTGTTTTTCTTCGGAGGAAACTGAAGAATGTGTTCACCAACTGCAAAAGAAATCATTTGACTCATGAGGACATGCATAAAACAGGGGGCTGTAGGGTAATAATTAATGATAAATGAGAGTTTGTTAATAATGCTAATAGCTAGCAAGCTAGCATGTTCATGATGACTATCAGAAATTTTACCTCTTGTACTCCTCCTTCGTGCTGCTGTGCCATAACAAGCAGCATCCCGTCATACTTCTCCTCATCACTCCCCATGTTAGTGATTTATCCCTCACACCGGGTCTAATCTACAACAATAAACACACACGTGTATGAAAATGAAAATTCACTCGCTGTGAGCCTTCTGCTTGTGTTCACTTCCTAGCTACCAGGCAAGCCCGCCCCCTGAGAAACAACACAACCAATAACATATAGCCAGATGATGTGTGACAGAACCGAGAGCCAATCAGATTATTAAACGTCACAGCTGCAGTGCGGTTCACCAACGCGCTCGCGATAGAGGTGAAGGGGGAGGGGCGGAATTCTCTAGAACTGTCAGGATTGTGCGAGGGACTGAGGGCAGCATCACGCGCCAAAACGTCAACCATTCGTTAAAACGCAATTAAAAACGACTCCGACTTTTTGCTAAATGTTATCAGGTTTTCACCTCAGCCCTTAAACTATATAAACTTTACCCAATAATAATAATAACAAGAAGAAACCAACAACAACAACAAAAAAAAGATGCAAAAAAAAAAAAAACGTGTTAAAAAAAAGAATTACAAGAAAAAAGTACAAATATAAAAGTATAAAAGTACAAGATCAAAGTATAAAAGATTGAATTATACAAATAACTATCCACAGTTAAATAATATATATACAATATAAGCAAACCTAACAAAAAATATGGTAATAAATAATAACGGTAGACTAGTTGTTAGAGTAAACAAACAAATAAACAGACAAATAACAAGAAAAAGGAAAACTAAGTAGCTAACTAAATATATAAAAAAAAATCACATTGTTCCATTGACTAAATCAGAATGTCGAGACAATAGCAGATATTTTTTTTTATAATTAGATTTAAATAGTGTAGTTCCAAAGGTTTTGTATTTCACAGAGGAAAGATGATAGTTTAGGAGATGATTTAGAAAATTTCCATTTATGAATGTAGAACTTTGTCATTAAAATATAGTTGACAGTTGTCAACTAACACATTGGCAGTATAAGTTATTTAAATGATTTGTTGCTGTGATGGAAAAGAATAATTATGTCCTTTAATGTGAAATTATAAGATTTCCTCCATGTGCTTTATCGATTTCCTTCCACAGTGCAGTGGCGTCATTAACGTGTCCAACCATCATCTAGTGACGTAGCCTTAAATGGATGGATGGTCTGTGAGCTATGAGTTAATTTAAAGAAGTCAGGTGGTTCAATCAAGCAGATATTAATTAGCAGTGAGATTAGCAGATATTAATTAGCAGTGAGATTAGCAGATGCTAATTAGCAATGAGATTAGCAGAACCTTCAACAATTTAACTTAGTCGTATCCAATTCCCACAAATCACTAGGAGGCTCCTACATTAAGGCTATTACTGCCAGTCAGGGAGTGCCGAAGCCTATCACGTATTTCCTCTGAACCAGCCGGATGGATGACTGTGCTATCCACTACTTCCGCTTGCGTGAGCTTACAGATGACCATCACTGGTGCAGCGCTGTGATGGATGTGAGAGGGCTCAGTGCCTCACATCCCACCCCACTAAGAGAGCTTGGCCAATAGGACTCCCGGCTGCAAGAACCTACAGCATCACCCAGGAACTAGGTTATCCTTACACAGGTTTCTGGAAGTGAGCCATGTCTCAATCAAAAGAGATCCTTGACATGCTTAAAAAGCATTTGATGTTCACAAGGCTGAGGATGCTTACAAAATCCTCTAATATCCACTGCCAGGCAGATGTTATGCAAATACAGTACAGAAATCAAGATCTGGGCCCGTATTCACAAAGCTTCTTAGAATTCTCTCTCAGAGCTCCTATCTTAGCCTAAAATGTCCTAGCTGGGAGTCTTAGACTAAAAGTGATTTAGAAAACTTCTTAGAGCAACTCTGAGTAAGGAAAGTACAAAAACCTTTATCTTAGTGAGGGGGTTTGGTTGACCCCGTTGCTAGGGATGATGAAGCAATTCAAGGACTCTGATTGGTTGCAAAGGTCTTGAAATGTGAAAATAGACTATATGATAATAGAACAGACAGTGAAATCATAATTGTTTGTATATAATGAAATTGTATAATCATGACTACAGGCTACTTTATGCAAAGTTTCTGTTATAGGCTAAATAACTTAAAGTGAATTAAAACAGCCAAATGTTAAAAATGTGAACCAATTTCCACACAGTAGTTACAACATTTAAGTTCTTACATTTATTTATCATACTGATTTTATTACTTGTGATCCATTTCAGATTGATGGGAGCAAAATGTCTCACCTTTTACCAATGTACATGATTACAGAACAGTCTATTTAAGTTGCACTTTTGGATGGTATGTAGCCAACAATCCAAGAGAGATGGAAGGAAGTAAAACAACAAAATGGACAGAAGAGCAGAGTTTATTTTTAGCTTTGCGTTCAGTGTTTGGAAAATATTTCTTCTTTCCGCCATTTTGTCCTCTGCTATAGAAACTCTTAAGCCTCTTAAAAGTCCTCCTCTCTACTCTTAACAATTTTTTATCTTAGGAGCTGCTCTTAGGGCTAAAATGTTTTGTGAATCATTTTTATCTTAACTAAGATTTAATCCTAAATTTAAGCAGAAATTCTAAGAAAATGTCATAATTCTAAGAATTTTCTTAGAATTTCATCACTAGGAGCAACTTTTAGGCTTAAGAAGCTTTTTGAATACGGGCCCTGATCTTATTTTAGGTCAAATTGACTCAGAAATACAGAAACCTGGAAAATCTTTACATTATAGCAGTATGTATAGAGTATGTATATGTTTACACTTCATATACACTCACTCACTCATGGTCTATACTGCCGTATCCAGTATACTGGATCGCAGGGGGCCTGAAGCCTCTCCCAGGAATCTCAGGGCATGAGGCGGGGTACACACACTCATTCAAACACTACTGGCAATTTGGGAACGCCAATTAGCCTAATCTGCATGTCTTTGGACTGTGAGAGAAACCTGCAGCACTCGGAGAAAGCAGACAAAGAATGTAATGAAAAAAAGTATGCACACAGACCCGAGGCAAGAATCGAACCCAGACATTGGAGGTGCAAAGCGACATTGATAACCACTAAACCTCAGTGCTGCCTATCTTATTTAAAGTGCATTTTAAAATTAGAATATTGTAAAAAAAAAAATAAAATAAAAAAAGATCATTTTCTTTCATAATTGAATTTAAAAAGTGAAACTAATATATTCTAGGTTCATGACATTGAAATATTTCAAACCTTTTTTGTTGTAAATTTGATGATTATGGCTTAAAATGTAAAAATAAATGACAGTCAAAAGTTAATATGTTAATAGTGGCTGGCCAATCAGACACAGTACTGTCATGGTCAGCAAACCAGTTAGTGGTCGTTTTAGCGCTGTGGCCAGGTGTTGAGTCCTGCTGGAAAAAGAAATCAGAATCTGCATGAAGCTTGTCATCAGATGGAAGTTGAATTCTTGGATTCTCTGCCTCTCCAGTCTTCCTTCAGACTCTGGGACCTTGATTTCCAAATGAAATGCAACATTTACTTTCATCTGAAAAGAGGATTTTGGAGCACTGAGCAATGGTTAGTTTTCTATTTAGCCTATTTAAGATACTTCTGCTGTTGTCCCAGGTTGAGGAGTGGCTTGAGACCAGGAACACAGCAATTGCATGGTGGCTCCTGATGCCCTTGTGAAGCTCTTCTCAAGTCAACAGTCTTTCCCATGCATGTACTGTATGAATAGTGATTTACTTAGACTCGAAATTAACTATTTTTATGTTCTAGATTTTATATTTTTAGAAGCTGTAAGTTATTAAAATTCAAACAAAAATATACTGTATATTTGAAACGTTTTTAGAATACAGGTTTCACTTTTTAAATTAAATTATCCAATTATTATTATTATTATAATTTTTATGTGCTTTATACGCTCAATCACTGTCCTATAAAAAAACTTCCATATACCTGCACTCTGAAAATCCTACATTAGGTTCCTCTTCTATCAGCCAACAGGAGGAACCTGAAGCTATCTGGGTAACAGACTAATTTAAACTGAACAACAAAATAAGTATTATTATGATAGGAAATGCATATTCACAACGCGCTTGAAATCAGCTCTTAAACTTTTATTTATCATGTCTTGTCTGAACTGAGACTCAACGCTATGTGTTACCTAAACAATCTAGTCTATATAAATAGCTTATCAGTGTCCTGTAATGTAATGTACAGTAACTTTGATTGTTTGTCGGATCAGCCTTGTCACCTCGAAAACATTCATATTTTCATATTAGGTATATTTACATGCACTATTTCTTCTGGAACAAACTATTCGTTAACGCCACATGTTCACAAAAACGCAATGCTTTGTATAATCTGTCCACAGCGGCCATGGGAAATGAACTTTCACAATCTCTCGGCAATAATAAACTGTACTGATTAGATCATAGACTGCGTTAATCAGTAGCACAGAAAATGCTGGCGTGTAATCCGTGTAATTATTCTCTCAGACCTTGGTGTCCTGGTACAAGCAGTGTTAATGAATGGTAAACATGATAAATGTCATTTACCCCACAGCATAGCCGCTGCTGAACCGGATAAGATGAATAACTTCCACGTGGCACAGAGGTAACCTGATGTTTTGCGGTCCAGGGTCAGTCTGTTCTGCTTTTTAGTCACCGCCTTGAAATAAGCAAAGCCTGTCAGTATAAATAAGCCTCTTCGGCACTAAGATCCATCTTAGAAGACCTCAGATTTTCTGTTTGTCAAGCATGTATTCACCTGAGGAGCCTAAAAAGGATTATTACGCTATGAACCTCGACAAGCGGCGCTCCAACACCATCCTCTTCAACATCCTGAACCGTACAGCCATGACGCACAGCTGCCACTGTGAGAACCGAAGATTGGTTTGCTTAAGGAACCCAGATAGTACCTGCCAGGCTGCTGCTGAAGTTCTGCTAAAAACCATATGTTTCATGAAAAGCCTTCCTTCTTTCCACCACCTACCAGAATTGGATCAGCGTTTACTCATGAGGAGCCAATGGGTTCCGCTCTTCATCCTGGGTCTCGCACAGGAGCGTATAACTGTCGAGGTGACCGAACTCCCCATGAAGAGCTTCCTTCACAAGATCTTGTCTCATGACCAGAATAGAGACAGAGAGGAAGATACAGAGGACGTCCCCTTGAACTTGGCAGCCGTGAATAATCTCAAATCCTGCTTGGACAAACTCTGGAGGCTCGACCTGACTGCTGAAGAATATGCCTACCTCAAGGGTTCAATCTTATTCAGTCCAGGTGACAGTTCTTACATTTTATATTATGGTTATAAATATAGCTTAGCTCAATATTAGTCCATATTAAAAACTGAAATATAATTTTCATTTAACCAGATAATTCCATGCATGAAAGCAATTATATATAGGCCATTTTATTAGGGACACCTGAGACATTCTGCTCCCTATTTACAATTGTAGCTTTGTGAGATGGTGAATTACCATGTGGGCATAAAGAGAGAGACATGGAGAGCAACGGTACTCAAGAGTATTATAGCAAAAATAGACTGTGTCATTTTAATTATGCTATTAAGGGGTCTAAAGTGTGCCGAGAAAATAGCTCCCACACCATCACACCACCACCAGGCTGAACCGGTCATACAAGACAGGGTGAATTCATACTTTCATGCTGTTTACATCAAATTCTGATTAGACCATATGACTATTGCATCAGAAATCGAAATGTAAGAGAAAATGAGGTGGACATTGCTATATATATATATATATATATACTGTATATACTACCACTCAAAAGTTTGGGATCACTTGCAAAACTTTACCTCTGCTGCAGCGGAGAAGTTCATTTAGAGCCACCAGCCCCAGAAATCACTAATTAACAAGCAGCACCTCAGATTAGAGCCGTTATGAAGCTTCACAGAGCAGAAGTAGCAGAAAAACATCTCAATATCTCAAAAACTGCTCAAAGGAGATTATTGTGTATTTTGGATAAACACCTTCAGGATTGTTTTACATTGTGGAAAGAAAGAAAAATGTGGAACGACCCTGGAGTTAGAAAGTGAACACTAACTTTTGAGCGGTAGTGAGTATCATAATGAATTGGACGTTAGGTCCCACCACGGTCGTAAAATGGGAATAAATACATGTATTTCTGAGCCTCCATGGTCCCTAGTTGGACTACAGATGGATGGATTTTCCTGGATGGATGGATGGATGGAAGAGGTCATATGACTAAAATGAGCCACTTTTTAATTTTTATTAGTTACTGTTTGTTCTGCCCCTTCGTTCCTTTAATTAACAACAATTTAAAGTAAGTTTTGAACATGAAAGTATTCTCACATTTAGTGAAAAACATTTAAATGATTTTTCATGTCTGAGAACCATTTTTACATGAATGAACAGCAGATAAATCTCCTAAAAAAGGCGGAAAATTCCTAAATTTATCATTAAGGAAAAATATTTTTAAAAGTTGTATGTATTATACATTTGGATGTATTTCTATCTCTTTTGTTAGACGTCCCTGGGCTGCTTAACTCCAGGCTGATTGAGGAGCTTCAGAAGGAGGCCCGCTGTCTTCTGCACGGAGTCGTTCATGAAGGTCACCCACGTGACCCCAGGCGTTTGAGGGCGGTCCTGCTGGCGGCCTCCTCGCTCCACACAGTGGGCCAAAACTTTGTGACAGACCTGTTTTTCAGACGTGTGATCGGTCAGACAGACCTCTTAGAGCTTCTGACTGAGATGCTTTTCAGCAGGGGACGTTTCTAACCACTGCGTGTTACTCTAGTCTGGATTCTGACTTGAACTTCCTGTTTAATTGAAAGAGTTACATTTCTTTTGTTATACTGTAGCAGTTTACATTTTTAGACTGAAGTTGTATACATTTTACTGTATTTCTCATACACGGGGGGAACAGACAAACTCTACGCACACAGACCTGAAGGAACCCTGGAGGTTCGAGGTCACAGTGCTAACGTCTACTCCACTGTGCTGCCATTTTTCCTTCCTGTTTTATACAAACCATTGACTTGAATAAACTGAATGTTTTTTTTTTTATCATGATGTTGTTCATATTTTCTTTGCTTCATCTCCACCTTGTGGTGGTTTGTCATTATTTCATTCCGCCTTCAAACTACAAAGCCTATTGTTCTCTGTAGAAATTTCAGCACATATGAGCCACGAGAGCTCATTGCATTGCATTTACTGTTAGAGTGACTAATAAAGAGCCTCGAGTGTTGGTTGTTAAATATGTTTATTTTTTCCTGCTACTCGAACTTGTTAGACCAGTAGCGTTTGTATGTACAGTACATCTCTGCACTCAAGCATGTTATCTTCCTGAATATCAGGGTTTGAGTTAAGCCCGTGGCTTTAGTTTAACCCTCTTGTGGTGTCTCTCAAAGTGAGACTGGATTTGAGATCATTTGAGATTTTTTTTATTTGTAATTTTTTTTAAGAAAGAAGAGCTTTTTCTCCAGGACCATCCCGGATACACAAACCGAAATTCGCTCCAGGCCTGTGTGTGAAAACATCAGACACGCTGTGTAAACATGGGCGGATGAAGGGAAGGGCAGAGCTGAATGGAATTTGTGTTTTGGAGGAACAGACTCTTACGTCTCTTGTTAGAGAGGACGAGTTTCATGATCGAACTCGTTTTTCTTTTCTGGTGATGTTTGGGTTGATCGGACAGATTTGGGTCTGAAATGTCGGGAGGGAACTGAATGGAGCGGGCGATTAACACGTGCTAATAAAACACACTGATGCAGAAACGCGAGACTGTGGTTGAGAAAGCACGTGTAAAGAAGGAGCACATGGAGCGCGTCCCGTATGATATAATAAAAAATTATTATGTACACGCGGTTTTACATTTATTAGCTTCTGATTTAAAACCAGTCGTGGCAGTGATTAGGACTAACGTGACATTGGATGAGGAGTTAAGTTTAAGCGTAAATACTCGTGTTTTTGTATCAACATTTTCATCGCGTCTGGCCAAAACCAAAACTATTATAAATGGAAATACATGGACACACACACACACACACACACACATACACGATCGACACATGCTGTTAGCTTTCCTCTAAACAGCCAGTCATTAAACTGGTTTGAGTTGTGTTTCATTCCCAGATCTAGTAATCACACTGAAACCATCCGTATCTCTATCAGTATCAGTTCACTGCTCAAAACATCCGCATGCACTTTCATTTCTGGAAAATGGACGTGGTTTAGACAGGATTGCTGGAATATTCATTTATTTTTCGGTTTAAAATACTAGAGTTAAATCAACTGCGATCCAAAACACCACGTTCTTTCACACCTTTAAGCACAGAGACGTCTAACGATCTTCATACAACAGTCAGCTCCAACCCATGTTTGCCGTTCTACCGGTGATGAGAAAGGATGATAAACACTGGGACATTTTACTACAAGTGGAACACAGGTGTTCTACAGGCAGTAATTACACTAACCGTCGGTCGCAGTGGTTTTATCCTGGGCCTCAGTAAGGCAGCGGTCAGGGTCAGGGATACTGGAGCTAAATCACTGTCTGAAAAGAAGAAAAAAAGAAGAAAAAAAAAGACAACAAAGGCAACAAATGAACAGTGTATCTCCTGTCAGTATCGGGTTCGTTTAACCGGCGCCTCAGGTTCTGTATTATATAACAGTATACTGGAGATACTCCAAATAAGAGATGCAACAAGTACACTACTGTCGACTGGGAGTCTGAGAAAAACAAACGAGAAAGAAAAAGAAAGTGAAATGTTTCTAGATAAGGAATTTTGCTGAAGTCTGGAAAAACCCTTTACCTTGGGCGCTTGTGCAAGAGCCATAACTGTCAGATGTATAATGAGATAAAATGTAAGTTGATGAATAAAGGAAAGAAACAAGTAAATGATATTGTGTGTACGCAAACACACACACACGCCCAGTCTTTAGCTTTCTGGCCAGTCTTCTTTAAAAGATACAAAGGTGTGTGTGTGTGTGTGTGTGTGTGTGTGTGTGTGTGTGTGTGTTTGCGAGTACATCTGTTCAGTTTATCTCCCATTCACGCTCAAGTTCATCCAGAACGTACTTATTTCAGGTACACTGATGTATTTATGGTATTTTGTGTCATGGTTTATAAACGTTCCAGCTAAACCCCACAATCTCACTGAACACAGAGTGACGACGATGTTACGGCAGGTCCAAATTCCTGTCCTTTCCTTTCACACTTTGTTTCTGTGCCTTCCTTAACTGTGCGTGTAACGTTCGGCCCCTAGGGCGGCGGCGATGAGGGCCGGGAGAGGAAGTGAGGAAGCGAGGGTGCAGCAGGTAACACTCCAACTCATCTGTAGTTCAGCTTTAGTATTTAATTCACAGTTTATTTACAAAAAGACAGAAGGATCTACAGCATACTACTCACATTTCACTTGAACTCACAGACAGACTGACTGTTCTCTGAGAATAAAAATAAACTGGAAGAAAATTTAGACTTTTTAATTAAAGGACTAAAGACTAAATCGTACATTATAGATAAGAGAAACACGATTTTATTCACGAATACACAATAAAAGCATGATGCGTAGTCTTTCTGTCCCTCATTTCCTCCGTCTGTCCCGTACACGCTGGCGTGTCCCTGCTCCGTCGCTCCCGTTTCAATTAAGCATACGAATTAGCGGATTAGTGAAATGAGGTATGCTGAGAGCTCAGAGAGAGAGAGAGAGAGAGAGAGAGAGAGAGAGAGAGAGAGAGAGAGAACACGACCACGTGCAGGAGCAGGGTCAGGAACCCGAGCACTGACAGCTGATGGAGGACTTCGAGGACGAGCAGAAGCCACTATGCTTCAGTCACTATTTAGGAAAAGTGCACCAGTGGTTCTTCTGATGAATTCAATTCAAACTAAATGTGATATAAAACTCTTTTTCTATTTATTCCCACATTTATTATTCATTATAAATTCATTTTAACCATCATTAATGTCTAAACTACCGTCTAGCTTTGATGAGTCCACAGCTTTTAAAGGTGTGAAGACGGGCAGAGATGTTCTTCGTTATAATCCCGGAGGTCCACATAGCGGACGAGGGGAAAAAAAACCCATCACACACAAGTCTAGGCTCTGACTCCATGAAAGAGCAAGGGAGTGTCTGACGTGACGGGTGTGGTGTCTGTGGAGCTCGGCAAGTGAGACGCAGGGGAGCTGGGCATGTACGCTGCAGAGAGAGAGAGAGAGAGAGAATGGGGAGATCAAAGATGATGTCAAAGGTCAATGTGAGAATAAACAAACAAAGTGTGAGGGTGATTACTGTGCAAACACCAGACACGTGAAAACATCAGAATACATCGGCTCTGCAGTCATGTGGATGTGGCGTGAACTGAGCCTAATACTTCCTGGCACCCCCTTTGGTCAGGGTAGACAGAGCATGTGTGTGTGTGTGTGTGTGTGTGTGTGTGTGCGCGCGTGTTTGTACATTAATGCCTCAAACTCAAACGTTTATATCACTCCTACTCCGAACGTGCCATTTCAGTGTCTAAACGAGCTCCTGCTGAGCCACGCCCCCTCCAGAGAACAGCAGAGCAGAGCAGCAAGCCGAGAAGGGGCTCACAATAGGGGTTAAAAAATTTAAGAATAATTGATGTTTTTAAACCTCGGGCAGCACAAAAATAATATAATTATATATTTGTTCATGATGTCTTTTTTTTGTTTGTTTACATGCGCACAACTTTAACTTACACTGCTTACTGTTGTACCGCAGATTTCTCGCTTCGATGTCATCGGATCTCTCCTCTGAAATCTTCAGACCTAAAAACACAAAACAAACCCAGCTCACGCTGTAGAAAAGTCTCATGAGAGAAGACAGTACGTCTGCTTATGTTTAACTCAGACAGGACAGGACAGGACAGGACAGGACTAAGCCCCGGTCGCTGCCACTTACTGCCATCGTTCATGGAGTTGAAGCTGTTCTTCTTGCTGCTCCTCTTGCTGCTCCTCCAGGTGTCGTTGCCGCTGTCCCTCTGGGGCTCCTGCTGTCTGAGCGCCGCTGTCTTCTTCTTGCTCTTCCGCGTGCTGATGCGGATGATCTCCCGTACCAGCCGGCACTCCGCTTCCTTCTCCTTGATCTTGTGCTCGTGGACGATATCCGAGATGAGCTGGCTAATCTCCTGCGAACGCCTCAGGAACATGGAGTCCGAGGTGCATTTAGCTAACTCGTTGATCTCGAACTCGGAGAAGACCTCGAGCAGCTTCCGTGTGATCAGCGAGTCCACGTCCTCATCCGTGTCTTCGTAGATAAAGTCCTCGTCTTGTAGGTCGCTGAAGCGCTTGCTGCCACTCCGGCTGTCTGCGTCCGGTTTCGGGAGGCTGAACGAGACCGACTCGCGCTCCTCCAACAGGGTGGATTGATCCACTTTGACGCCAGCGATGCGAAGATCAGAATAAAAATCGTCCCCATCGTCGGGCGGCGACGGCGCGGCTTTTACCACTTCTGACTCGTCGGCACGGGCTTCCCCGGGGAGCAGACACGGCATTCTCCTACACATGCGATAAAGTCCGCACGTCAACACGCTACACGCGAACGTTCTACAGCTCTTCACCGAGACGCATGGACCGCACGTGCAGGATCCAGATGGTGACTCCTTCTTTCCAGGCAGAAAGCTGACGCTCTCGGGCTCGGTAGTGTTCCCATTAGCATCTTTCTGATGGACTTTGTGGACCGCTCCAGGGTACCGGGTTTCAGGACTGATTGGGTCGACGCAGCGCTCTTCGTACCGCCTGCCCTTGGTCCTAGCGCTCTGCACCAACAGCGGGTCGGGACTTTCTGCCCTCTCGCGCCTCTCAGAGACGCTTTTGCCATTGCCTGACATGACTGCGTCTCGTCAGGGTCTGTGGAAGAGACAAGCAACAACGTCTAACTGTAAACTGTAATTACACTGATTAGACCTCGCGATCTTACGAACATTTGCATGGATTATTTAAATAGTAGGAAAAAAAACCCCCTCAAAGCTCGTGTTTCATTGAAGTCAAACTGAATCTACTTCCTGTAACAATATGTTGTTGTTATTCTCTGTACAGAGTTAATATTTATGCTCGGTACAATGATGTCATGCGGCAGAGTTCCAACTCTAAATTGCAAAGCAATCACAACCCTGTGAAACCTTGTAACCAGGTAACAATGCGCTGAAAAAGATCCTCATCAATTAGCTTCATCAATACATCAAAGCAATGTCTTTCTGTCATTTAGACACGCCCGGAGATAATTAAAAAAAAATCTCTCAACTGCACGGGAAACCACCCTATCTGGCAACTACTGATGTGGGAGAAAATCAAATCAATCAATCAAAACACAATTTAAATTTTTTTATAAAATCGTGACACGTATACAATTGCAATACAAAGCAAATCTCGCCCCAAGTATGGTGATAAAATCGTATCGGGTCGTCTCTGGTGATTTCCGTCCCTACTGGCAAAGCGTCTTTTACAGCATTGTGTGCTAGACTGCTGTCTACTACATGCTGTGCGATTTGATTTAAAGAAACCTTTTGATTTTTGTATTTAACTTAATCGAGTGACCCTTTTTAAAAATTATTCAGAAAAACTTAAACGTTTAATCGTCCAAAATTGACAAACACATTAAACATATAGCGTAACATTTAAAGAAAATAACCAGTTTCATCTTCGACAAATACTGGTGTTTTGTGAGAGTATTGCGTCTTTCTCTTTTGACTTCACTGCATTACTGCAACCTAATGGACTGGAGCGTGGAGATGATCTCATTGTACGAGACGCGCCATTTAAACAAACAATCAGCACAACAACATTTTAGTTTTTTTTTTTTT
>JAAGKR010007194.1:0-38241 GCA_011419295.1 Clarias macrocephalus | reverse complement strand
GTGTGTTTTTTCCAGATATTTACCAGGCTTGTGACTTCTGACGAATCCCAGTAAACAAAGACAGATAACACACACACACACACACACACACACATACACACACACAAACACACACACACACACATAGGGATCTGTGATGTTTTTGAGAAATAAATAAATGCTAGACTTTCTTTTAGAACTAAACCTCTAGTTAAACTCTAACTAAAACTAACGACATCATCATGTTCCATGTGTCACGTCTGCCCATTAACGCTGATGATGTCACCAGGGGGGCGGAGACTGTCCAGAGATGAGCATCGGAGCCATCAAGATTGCTCTGGAGATCTCACTGCCCGGCTCCTTCATTTACGTCTTCACAGACGCTCGATCTAAAGACTACAGACTGAGTCACGAGGTCCTGCAGCTCATCCAGCAGAAACAGTCTCAGGTACACACACACACCCACACACACACACACACACACACACACCCACACATACACACACACACACACACACACACACACACACACACACACACACACACACACTGTTCCCTCTGCCTCTGTTAGACTCTGGTGTGTGTGTGTGTGTGTGTGTGTGTGTGTGTGTGTGTGACACAGGTGGTGTTTGTGTTGACTGGTGACTGTGATGACAGATCACACATTGGTTATAAGGTGTATGAGGAGATCGCCTCCACCAGCTCAGGACAGGTGTTCCATCTGGACAAGAAACAGGTCAATGAGGTGAGATGTCTCGCTTTCATCCCCACATCTTTCTTTCTTTCTTTCTTTCTTTTTCTTCCTAACTTTCTTTCGTTCTTTCTTGTACTATTCTTTCTTTCAATGTTTATACAATATTACAGTATTATATTTCTTTCTTAGCTTTTTATGCAATTTTATTCTTCTTTTTTCTTTTTTTCTTTCATTCATTTATTATTATTATATTATATTATTAAATAAAACATAATATTTGTATTTATTTGCCTTTTATAGTATTTTATAATTACTTTCTTTTTTTTCTTCTTTCTTTTTCTTTTATTCAATTTTCCTGTTCTTTCTTTGTTTCTTTTTTCTTTCTTTCTCTCTCCTTTTTCTTTTCGCTTACCTCCTGTCTTTTCTTTTATATTATCTGATTTATTTTCTCTCTCTCTCTCTCTTTTTCTCTTTTTATTCTGTTATTCTATTTTATTTTGTTTATATAATTGATACGTTTTCTTTATTTCTTTTATCCTATTTTCATGTTCTTTTTTTCTTTCTTTTTATTTTATTTGTCTCTTTTTGGCTTTTATAATATTTTATACTTTTAACATTCGTTTGTTTTTCTTTATCTTTCTTTTATTCTATTTATTCTTACATTTTTTCTTTCTTTCTTTCTTTTCTTTCTTTCTCTTTTATTCTGTTAAACTCTTGTTTCTTTTTTGTTTCTTTTGTTTTTTTTATACTATTTTTCTTTCTTTTTCTTTCTTACTTACTTTTACACACACACACACACACACACACACACACACACACACACACACACACACAATGCCAGTTGCTAAGAAGTCATTTTATGTGCAGTGGAGGTAGAGATTAGTATAAGGAAAGAGCAGAGAGAGAGAGAGAGAGAGAGAGTATGAGCAGACGTGAGCAGCACTGACACGCCCGCAGACTCTGACACATGCGTCTCCTCACACAGCTGGAGCAGCCCGATCAGTGTGATGCTGCAGCTGTTTGCTGATGTTCACCTCATGCATGAGTCTGGTGATGTGCCCCTGCTCAGAGCTCACAAGTGTTTCTGCTACAGTGTCTGAAGCTCATGAAAATGAACGGATGAACCCAGCATGCTCTTCTGTAGCCCCGCCCCCTCACCGCTTCATCATGCCGCTCGGAGATGCTGTTCAGCTCAGCGCGGTTGTAAAGCCTGGTTATGCCAGTTATCCTAATCTCCCTGTCAGCCTGCACCAGTCTGGTATTCGTCCTCTAACCTTGCTTCTGCTCGCATCTCTAGAGACCGTCTCGCATGAAAACCACCAGAGCACCTGTTTGAAAATAGCGTTTTACTGTCGAAAGCCAAATTATACAGAATTACCGTGGCTGCTAGCAATGGTAACACATGAGTGTCCAGCTGTTCCGTGTGCTTCATTTGCAGTCAGTGGTATTACAAACACTTCCAGATTTGCATGGTTGGTGTTTTTAAATCTGTTTGTGTATAAGTCGAGTAATGTGGCTCTGGTAAAACTCTTAGCTCTTGTCGAGACTCGATGTTCAGGCCAGATGTGCATCCTGTTTGTTGGTGGTGTTGTTTGTAGCTTGCATCTTATCTTAACCAGCCATCCTTACTACTGTCATGCCTTGATTCTTGACCTGTGTGTTTGTGTTGTTCTCTGTGAAGGTACTGAAATGGGTGGAGGAAGCCGTGCAGTCGTCTAAAGTCCACCTCCTGTCCACGGATCACTACAGCGCGGTCAGCAACACGTGGAGGATCCCGTTCGACCCCAGCCTGAAGGAGGTCACGGTCGCCCTGAGCGGCCCCGCCCCGAACATCGAGATACGCAACCCTCAGGGTAGGTACGGGCTGGGGACGATGTCCTCGTTTGGTAGTCATGAGAATCTTCTGTTTGGATGATCATCGTCAGGTCGGCGAACGTCTCACGCATCTGCATAATAGATCTCATCGGATCAGATCGAGAAAAGAATGAGAAGTCCACATGTTTCGAATCAGACACGCGAAACCAATCGTATTCCACAAATTCCGAGTCATCAGATTCCAGCTAAAGGCCAGTGTTTCCTGTGTGTCAGGGTTACTAAACCACGCTGATGGCAAATGAAGTTTTGCTGTTGGTGTGTGCGTGAGGTGAATCGTTTTACTTTGGGCACGATGCACAACACAAAACCTGATTATTTATACATAAACGTCCCATGTTTCACTATTGCTTTACCAAGTTAACATGCAGTACTGTGCAAAAGTCTCATTTCTTCAAATGAATTATCTTCACTTTCCTTTCTTCTATTAAATGAAATGCCGTAGATTCAATTTAAGAAATGGGAACAAATGCAAAGTGCCTAAAGATAAAATTTGCAAATTGGTTGTTTATGTAACGACCTCTGCAGCGACCTCATTTCCCCTCTCATCTGTTCAGCATTCAGCATCAGCAGATCATCTGTCATCATCTGCACCGGTTTCATTATCTACACAGGGAGGGGGGTCTCCTTATATGAGGTCACATTAGGCAGAATGTCTAACTGATTTGTTTGTTTAAACCATGAATAAAAATGCAAAAATGGAAAAAAAAAGGGACAAAAAGCATGGAATGTTTTTTTTTCTTTACAAATGTAAACTGGAGACTCATATAGACTGAATTACTCAAAAGTGAGTTATGCATAATAGGTGCCCTTTAAAAAAAGCAAAGAAAAAAAAAACAGCAACATTCGTCGATGCGATCATTTCAGCAAAAGACAATCCAAGTATTTATAATTTAATTGATTCAAACAGATTTATAAGATAAATCAATAACAAGCGGTCGATAAAAATGTTCTGATGTGAAAAAAAAAGAAATTCTTGCTTGGTTAGTTAGTTAGTTCTTGCAGCTGTAGCATCCATCTGAGTCACATGAGCTAAGAGCAAACCGTGACCCCATGGCCAAGGCTTGTAAATACCTCCTGACTTTTCCCTGACACGAGATTGTGCGCCGTTTCTTCTTCACAGGGAAACTGATCGGGAACAAAGACGGACTGACGGAGTTGCTTCACATCCCGAACTCAGCCAAGATCCTCAACCTCAAAGACCCCGAGCCAGGCATGTGGTCCATAAAGGTGAGCAACAGGCCACGTCCTCGTCTCTGAATAGAGCGTGTTACACAAAGCATATTTAAAGGTGAATAAAGAAAACTGAAAAAAAAAAAAATCGGTCATAAATTCAATTTGAAATTCCAATAAAAACCAGATTGCTGGCATTTCTGGCAAGATTGTTGTTGATGTTTGCCTGGTCTCTAGAGAGCGTGTCGACATTTAGGATTAAGCACTTTGAGTGATAGCGAAGAACTGACGGCCAACACGAGGGCACGCGAAGGACTCGCGGCCGTTAGACTCGCTGTAATCTCAGAGACAGACTGTTGCCCGCGGCTCCCGTTAGGATAAACCCCACAATCTTTTCGTAACGACTTTGGATCTGGACTCGGAGTGTGTCTGGGTGCGCACGCTTATTTTGGTTTCCACTCTCTGTTACGAATTAAACCTGATTGTTTTGTGCATTGTGTTCTCCAGCAGTCACCCCGCCTCTGAACCTTGTCCTGGTGACCCTTTCATCTTCACTCCTATCCTCCCCGCACATTCTCTCCCTCTCTCCTCCCATGACTTCATCTGTTTATTTTCTTTCTCCTCCTTTGTTTTTATCCTTCCTTGGATACTCGGATCACTGTGTCCGCGAACGGTTCTGTTTCTGGACAAACAGTGTTATTCGGTGTGATCTACATTTCAAACTGCTATATAACATATTTTTAAATGGATTTTTTTAAAGAATGATGTATGCTGATCTATACTCTCAGTCGCTCATTCACTAAATCATCTATACGGCTTTATTCTGTATACAGGGTCGCGGGGGGCCTGGAACCTATCCCAGGAGACTTAGGGCACGAGGCGGGGGACACCCTGGATGGGGTGCCAATCCATCGCAAGGCACACACAAACGCACTCAATTAGCCTAATATGCATGTCTTTGGACTTGGAGCACCCGGAGGAACCTTTTTTCTCCGAAGATTAACCTTAAAAACAACTGATAAGATAACCATGCATTGTTCTTGCATCTTGGAGGTTTTTTTTTTTTTTTTCATTTAATTTTGCTCGATTTAATATGCCGTTCTGCGGCACGGTGTTGTAGTGGTTAGCACTGTCGCCCTGCACCTCTAAGGTCTGGGTTCGATCCTCGGCCCGGCTCGATTCCTGTCTCTGTGTCCAAAGACCTGCTGATTGGCGTGTGTGTGTGTGTGTGTGTATGCCCTGCGGTGGACTGGCACCCTGTCAGTGAGTAATACGGCATTCTTTGGGTGACATACTGCTGTCACAACTGGTGCTGGACATCTTAGTGCTACTTTTTAAAACTGATCAGGTTACCATTATGTTTAGCTAAGACATGCTTTTTCAGGTCCCCCAAAAGAGCTTTTTGAATCTTATGCTAGCTTAGCTAGCTTGCTAAGGTTTGTTTAGCTTTGCTGAGTGGAGGTACCGCCAACACTATTGGCTCATACTGTGCACATACCGAGTCAAGCACTTCAAAAGGAGCCAGTCTGACATCCTGAGTCTGAGTGGATTTGGAAACACCAAGGGTTACAAAGACATTTCTGCCGGCTGAACTACCTCACACGTTTTTTGCATATACGTCTCCGTTCACTACTTCACCTGCAGGAGTCACCATGTAGGACTACTGACCTGGGCGATGACTACTTCTTGGCTTCACAGACCATTTTTTTATGGCCCCATGATAATAGTTTAGGAAGGTTGTAATTTCTAAAGTATGCGAGCAGCCCTTAGGACCAGTTGCCATAGTTGTGCGTGGTGGGGTTGAAAACAAAGTTCTGCAAGTCCTCGACACTAATGTAGTCTCACACACACACACACACACACACACACACACACACACACAGACCGGGGAGTCAGTGCCTCGGGTAACTCTTGCTCCAGACATAGAGGGGGTCAAAACATTTTAGTAATGTTCAAATCATCACACGGGGCTGTATTTACAGTAAAGCTGAGCCGTCATGTGTAGTAAAGAATACAAGCGGCGTTCAAGTCAAACCGGGACATTTGATTGCGCTCATAAAAGCTCATTTTATTCCTCTATACTGTATAAGTCCCTCCTACACTAGTGCACGTATCCCGGGGGTTTTAGAAGTGCTTGGATACCATCAAGGTAGAAAGATTGAGAGATTGCTTCATGTCTAAAACGCTGGCCTCCCTGGAACTCCTTTAATAGCCCAAACATGTGGAAGTGGCTTGAAGAGGCCTGTACGGGGCGATGTGGCAATAACCTCCAGGCTCATCACCGTACTGAACTCGACATCTTATGTAATTCGGTTTTACGCCGTCATTCGCCAGAATTTTAGTGGTTAGCACTGTCGACTTGCACCGCCAGAGTCCAGGTTCAATTCCCACCTCTATGTGCATGGAGGTTGCATGTTGTTCTTGGTGGGTTTCCTATTATAGTCCAAAGACAGGCTGATTGGCGTTCCCAAATTGCTCATAGTCTGTGCAGTGTGATGGATTGGCACCCATACAGGGTGTTCCTCACCTCGTGCGCCAAGTCTCCTGGGATTGGCTCCAAGGCTACAAGTTATTTATCATTCAATATTTCTCACTCTGAACTATCAGACAGATCTGTGTAATAATGTAATTAATGTTGAACTAATATTCCATTCAGTTGAAATGTGAACGTTATAAAGGCTATTTTTTGACACTGATTTGTCCTCAGACGACCAGCGAGGGGCGACACTCCGTCCGTATCACTGGCCTCAGCACCATCGACTTCCGAGCCGGATTTTCCAGGAAGCACACGCTGGATTTCAAAATGACCTCCAGCAGGCCTGTACAGGGTAAAACAAGTCCTCATATTTATTCAGTATTAAACACTAGCAGTAATTAATGATCTCCTCCTATTCTAAACTCAATTCCCAGAGTGTAACGTGCTGTAAGGCTAAACAGTGTATTAATAATGAAGCACATGTGCAATCATTAATTAATAAGAAACGTCATGAAAACATATTTACAAGATTAATGACTATTCATTGCATTTGATGTAAGACATATTTAAAAAATCATCACGTAAATCATCATGCAAATTCCTATACTTAAATACGCATCGGTAATATATGAGGGATCGTTCAAGTCAAACCTGGACTACGGTTCAATTCGCTCAGTTCACTGCAGTGGGTTCTCGGCTGTGATCATCATACTGTAGACGGACTTACAGCCTGCTTTAGAAACGCTTCATCAGTCATGTCTCATCACTGTCCAGAGCTCGAAGTCAGTTTTTTCGCCTTTATTCACCAGAAATTTCATCACAAGTCCCGGTTTGACATGAACGACCCCTCCTGTTTAGATTGTTTCCTGTTACAAAATAGTGATTTCTCTGCATTTCTCTTATTCACGCAGGCATCCCCACCTTCATCCTGCTAAACACAACCGGACTGTCCCATCCCGCGCGCGCCGATCAGCTGGAGCTCCTGAACATCACCGGTGGCGTGATCAAGACCCTGCCCATCCGCCACTATCCTGACCGCAAGCCTTACGGTATCTGGAACATCACCGACTTCATGCCACCCAACGAAGCCTTCTTCCTCAAGGTGACCGGCTACGACCGCGACGGCTTCCTCTTCCAGAGAGTCTCGAGCGTCTCGTTCTTCAGCATCGTCCCAGGTCAGAGACGCAGGCATTACCTTTGAGGGACACAGAACAACAAAGGAAATAAATCTTTTTCACGTCTTGTTCATTTTGCCTCCAGGCGCCCCGAAAGTGAGTATGCCCTCCACTACGCCGGGTTACTACTTGCAGAAGGGTGCACTCACGTGCCAGGTCGAGAGTTTGATCCCCTTCACCCTACGCTTCAGCCGAGAGGGCGACAGCCTGGGTGTGGACCAAGTCTTCAGGTACGATAGATTGTCAAACGACATATCTTTTCATATGTTCTTAACACCTTAAAACTTTCTTTGATCCCCACCTCACTGCTTTTGATTTGTTGGAACAGCGAGTCTTCCAATGTGACATGGGAGATAGCTAAGGTGACTCTCGATGATGAAGGCTTCTACGACTGCGCCGCCATCAGCAGCGCCGGAAGCGGCCAAGCCCGGACCTTTCTGGACGTTTCTGGTGAGAATTGTGAGAAGAAAAAACAAACAAACGTCAGGTATCACAAAGTGACTTGTAGTTCTATGGGACGTGTGGAACTAAGGATGATATCCCAGGAAACATCTCCCGTAAGGTTAAGGTAACTCAAGAACTCAAATGGTGGTGTAGTGGTTAGCACCGTCGCCTCGCACCTCCAGGGTCCAGGTTCGATTCCCGTCTCTGTGTGCATGGAGTTTGCATGTTCTCCCCGTGCTTAGTGGGTTTCCTCCGGGTACTCCGGTTTCCTCCAACAGTCCAAAGATATGTAGGTTAGGTTAATTGGTGTTCACAAATTGCCAGTGTGTGTGTGTGTGCTCTGTGATGGTTCGGAACCCTGGCAGGGTGGACCCTGCCTTGTGTCCTAAGAGGCTCCAGGCCCCTGCGACCCTGAATATAGGATAAAGCGATATAGACGATGAGTGAGTGAGTGAGAGGTTAAGGTTGTGGGTTAGTGTGTTACTTATCAGATGGTTGCGGGTTCCAGCCCCAGCATCAAGTTGCCACTGTTTGGACTGCTTGTTAATCCTATCTGCTCCAGGGGTGCTGACCCCAGGGATATCCATAAAAAAAGGTCCATGTGACAAATAATTGAATATTATATCATTATTATTATTATTATTATTATTATTACACTTAAATGTACTCTGGTGTATATGAACTCATGTTAAAACTACACCAAAAAAGTTGAACCTTTCCCTGACGCATCATCCCGTGTTCGGCACAAGCAAAGAACTCAAATGTTCGAAATGTAGAATGAAGCAAAGTATGAAATTGCCAAATCCCAAATCCGCCCCTGACTGCAACGCAGACGAGACGAGATCAACATTCCGTAGGTGAAATTGGATGTGCAGTAATACTCTGATTTACTTCAGGTTCCCTCTAGCGTGCAGGCATTCTACTGTAGCAAGAACAGTCTCGTCTCAAGTTTTTTTGTTTTTCAGTAAATTCTCTTGGAGTTAGTATTTTTTTTTTTAAGAATAATATAGTTGCTGTATAAGCTCACAAAAGATTTTTATCAGTACTGCATATGCTTGAGAAACCCGACTCCACGTTTGTGCTTATTGGCTCTGAAAACCCTTTGGTGCACGCTGAGGCCGAATCACTGCACGTGAAACTCGAGTACAGAAGGGCTTTGTGCTAGAACTTGACTTGGGACCTGTTAGTATAATGAAATTAAATTCAGCTTGATCTGTAGGTTATCAGGGCCTGGGCTTAGGATTGTGTAAGAAGTGATTGTTCCTAGAGAGAGAGAGAGAGAGAGAGGAAGTGCTGCTGTGTGTCTACTGGCCGTAGTGCAGTAATTGCATAATTGCTTGCAGTGCGAATTCTCTTTGCTAGTACAGCTGTCTTAAGGCCACTCGCATGATAAGTGGCTCCATCCTTCCCTCGAAATTTATGCGTCTCCGCGGAATAATCCCATTCTCACATCCTAATCCACTAATCATTTACAGTTTCTTTTGTTCCTCATAGATGGGATTTGTTTTTGCGCAACTGTCAGCGCTGAGGAAAAACATGTCGAACAGCTGAGACTTTGTGTGGAGGCCTGGGAAAGTTTTTCACATGCTGAAATGTTTACTGTGTGTGTGTGTGTGTTTAGAGCCTCCACCGGATATCACCGTGCCTTACAATGTGACGGCGTCGCCAGGTTCGACCGCGCTGCTGACCTGCGTGGTGGCCAGCACCGTACGGTTCAACCTGACCTGGCAGCGCGGCGGCGTGGACGTGCGGCCGGGCGCGCGCTCTCGCCTCACCTCCAACCTCTCGCTGGAGATCCAGCGCGTGGCGCCGGACGACGCTGGCTGGTACAACTGCATGGCCGCCAACGAGGGCGGGGTGTCGGCCTCCCGCGTCCACCTGAGCGTGCAGTGTAAGTGTGTGTGTGCATACAGCCGTTCGTCTCTACATAGAGGGACCAGCGACGTAGAAACTGGAAATGTTGTGCTGCGTTTCTGCCGCACTGGCGTCTAAAGGCGTGTGCCCAGAGCTCGAATTTCCTCCTGGGCGTTTAAGATTTACAGTATGCTGCTGGAATATGGAGCTCTGGCAGGAGAGAGCGCTCGACTTCTGAGCACCAGATTCATTTTCAACGCAGCTCCGCGCCAGTATTTTTCCTCTAATCGCCAGGGTGTGTGAAAATGACTTACAACTCGACTGGATCACTATGAGAGACGCTGCTCTTTCCGTTCATGCAGCTTTGCATGAACAGCATTTCGTCCAGACGGAGCTACAGTTACAGTTATGTGAAATCAACTGTTTCTAGCTAAAAAAAAAGGTTCTAATGTGATGCTTGTTGTAAATTATTAGAAGCAGATGTACAGGGCTGTTTTGTAGGATGAAATTAAATTGTATAATAATACTATGAATCGTTTCAGTATTTGGGATAGACAAAGGTCTGCAACATGAGTACAGATAAAGTAGCCGGAGACACATTGATTGACAGTTATGACACCCTGGAAGCCCCGCCCCACCCCTTTCTTCTATACATTTTCTCCGCATTAGTAGTCGGTTGCCTCCTCCGTTCCGTGTCCCTGCATTCTGCCACGAAAAAAAGGAGAAATTCTGTCCGAAAGTCTTCATCCAGACATCATTTCATCATATTTCACTTCCAGAGAGCCAGACTTTTTATTGTAGTCTTGAGGAATAGTTCTCCAGGTTTCCTGAAGCGCTTTTTCAGTGCGTCCAGTTCCTGTACTTGACCAGTTTCTGAGGGATGTTTTTTGTTTGTTGCGCCACACCATGACTTTTGAACCATATAATCATTCAAAAGCGTGATCAGATGATCAGACAGTGATGGTGTGATCAGTGTACTGGTGAATGCTGAATGCTGAATGTGAGGAAACACGTGATAGTCTTCGGCCCTCCCGACTGAGTGGTAGTAGTAGCCGTAATGTGGGAGCGCCCCCTAGTGACCGGGAGGAATTGGACACGACAAAAAATTGTGAGAAAATCAGGGGAAAAATCAAAAGAATAATAAAAAATGCTTCTTTACTTTGAAAAGCGAATGACTTCCTCCTTTTTAATTTCTCACCTTAAAGTGATCAGGACGTCCCTTTAGCATAAATGTCTTCCCTCTTTTTTTTTTTTAATTCTTATTGTCTTCTTTTTCTTTTGCTCCCACTTCAAGTTCTCCAAGCGTACTGTAGGTTTTCTCAAATGTGTCAACCTTTCAAACAGCTGTCACAGACTGTGTGTGTGTGTGTGTGTGTGTGTGTGTGTGTGTGTGTGTGTGTAGAGAGAGCGTAATAACCACCTGTTGGGACCCTGTGTTGTCCTAGTCATTACGACCTCTTTGAAGTGGGACTGCTGACATGGTGAGGCCCGGACAGGTCAGACAGCGGCTGCCCGGAGTTGTTCTTTACAGATCATCACTACACATATGTACACATATACAGTATACAGTACACACATGTGTCACAGTGCTCTGGTGTCTGTTCGGATCCATCTTCTGGATTACAGCATGCAGTTCCATCCGGAACCATATAAAGACACTCGCTGCTTATTATTATTAGTAGTAGTAGTATTAAATCTTAAGAAGTTCACTCAACGAATGCTCATTTTATAAAACTGAAAGATCTGAGGAAGACATTAAATGTGTTTAAATGTGTGCGTTCGCCGTAGGCTGGTCGAGGAGCTGAAGTTCGAGCGGGAGGCGTCTGAGCTGTTAAATGTCCGGCCCGAGGGGAGCCAAGTCTATTAGAGTGCGCTTTAGTGACTAAGACTCGGGATAATTACAGCTTTATAGGCAGGCGCAGAACAGCCTCCCGACAGCAAAGCATGACTGTTGGGCCACATCCGACCAACTTAACACCACCGCTCGACAGCCACATGGACGGGATTATATTTACAGTCAGGATTAGCAGCGGGCTGTGTACTGGGTTAAGTGAGACAGCAAAGCGAGACTAAGGCAAGTGATGATGCAAAAATGGTTCACGGATGAGCCTGAGGGGGTTTTGATTGCTTTATGTCTGGAATGTGGAACCCTGTTAGTCAATATATATATAGGGGTGAGTCAAAAATGATTTTATTTTTTAGAAAAGACAGATACATAATTGTTTGACATAATCTCCAACAAGCTTTCATGTTCCCATGTTAAAATTTTTTTCACTTTTATCTGTGAGCCACAAATGCACCACTGTCTTCACTTCTTCATCAGAAGTGAATCTTCCTCCTAGTAGGCCTGCTTTCAGTGGACCAAACAGGTAAAAGTCTGATGGAGATCAGGACTATCGAGAGAATGCTTTAACGCCTCAAAGTGAAGATTGTGTCGACAGTGTGCAGATGTTTGTCATCAGCCGTATAGACATGGACTTAAACTTCTTACACTTAAGGCTTAAACTTCTCTATTCATTAATGCAAACTTTTTTGCTGGCAAAACACTTTCTATACTGTGCACAAGTCTTGTGAAAAAAACGAATCACTGCACGCTGCTCTTCTTCCGTGCAAATCACAAGTTAGGCATCAGTTTTTGCTCGAACCGCAGTTACAAATGAACTGATGTAACTTATTCACACCTGCACAGCAGTGAAAGCGGAGACAGGAGCCTTGAAAGTGCTGGTAAGACCAACAGAAGTTTTAATATAACCAGAGTGCGGATAATTTTTGACTTACCCCCATATATAATTTTTTTTTTTTTTTTTGTAAAGGCATAAATGTACAAAATGTAAAGTTTATTTCTAGTGGGTAAACAACTAGCAAGGAAAAACTCTCAGAGACATCAAGTCCCGGTTTGACTTGAACATTTGTAAAAGACTTTGTAGGTAACTTTTTAGGTTTAAGAAAAACAATGTTACGTTACATACCATTATTGTTAACATAGTAAAAAATATTTACTACTGGGATAAACGTTTTGGATGTATTACCCACCCAGCGTTTTTTAATGCAGCGAGCAAACCAAACCCCTGCATCTGCTTTAGTGTCCATGTCCACAGTCAACACGTTTGCATGTTTGAGTCTGTGATATCAGCCAGGATTTGGTTTGGCCAGGCCTGGAGCATCCTTCCAGATTTTCTTTCACAGTCGTCTTTGGGAAGAATTTCTTTGCTGAAGTGCAAAGTCTTGCTTCTGCTTGGACCTGGGAAGCAGAACAGAGAGCGAGAGAGAGAGAGAGAGACTGTAAATCACTAACGTCAGGAAAACTGAAGCACAGAGTCAATGTGATGGGCCTCTGAAGGGCCGCTGGGAGGTTGGAAAAGAAATAGCAATGAAAGCACACCCTCGTGGAATGACTTACAGTTCGTGAAAGCGAATCTGGAATCAATACTCCTGCTTTCGTGATCCAGCGGAGACGAGGGGGAATAAAGGAACTCGCCGTTAAAATGATGAATCTCTGGAAATTGTGTTTTCTGTGTTGTCGTACATGTTGATACAGTTCAGAATATAAATAACTCTAAACTCATTTAGTCACAGTCGCACTGAAACGTACGCATGCGGTTCTTTCCCCAGCTCGGCCGATAGTGACGGTGACCCCGCCCAACCAGACCTTCAGTACGGGAGACGAGGTGCGGCTCAGGTGCTTGGCTAAAGGCCATCCTACTCCTACAGTGGTGTGGACCCACAACGACATGTTCGTCATCGGCTCCAGCCGGTAAGGAGTCCAGTTTAACTCCTGGCGTGGGTCTGTGAGTCGGAGGAAACCTTTTGAATGTTAACATTGCATGTTGTTCCCGTGTTTGTCCAGGCACAGAATGATCCCAGATGGTACACTAGTCATCAGGGGCACTGCGCAGAAGGATGCAGGGGTATATGGATGTCTGGCCAGCAACGTAGCGGGGACAGAGTCAAAGACCGCCATCCTCACCTACATCGGTCAGTAACATTTAAGAATCAGCACATTTAATATTGCACCCAACCTGGAGACTAAAGATGGGGAAAATCGATTCAGTTACGTATTACGATTCTTTTGTATGGCAGTTCCTGGAGGGTGGCACTGTGGCTGCGCATCTCCTGGGTCAAGGGTTTGATTCCTGCCTTGGGGTTTGTGTGCATGGAGTTCGCACGCGCTTGGTGGGTTGGCTTCGGCGACTCCGGTTTTCTGCGACAGATTAGGTTAATTGGTGTTCCCAAATTGCCCGTAGTGTGTGATGGATTGGCACTCTGTCCAGGGTATACCCCACCATGTGCCCACAGTTTTTTGGGATTCCTGTTACCATATATGAAGATGATGAAGGTGAAAATGTTTGTATTTGAAGTTGGTGATGTGGCTGTTCCGGTACAATCCTACAGGTGGCGTGCTCTAAACTGTTCACACTGCACAGGATCCTGCCACAGAATCGAATCACTCACTCACTCACTCACTCACTCACTCACTCATCGTCTATACCGCTTAATCCTGTATACAAGGTCATGGGGGGCCTGGAGGCTATCCCAGGAGACTTAGGACACAAGGCGGGGTACACCCTGGACAGGGTGCCAATCCATCGCAATGCACGAAGCTCACACACTCATTCACACACTACAGCCAATTTGGGAAAACCAATTCACTTAACCTACATGTCTTTGGACTGTGGGAGGAAACCGGAGTACCCGGAGGAAACCCACCAAGCACGGGGAGAACATGCAAACTCCATGCACACAGAGACGGGAACCGAGCCTGGCCGGGAATCGAAGCCGGACCCTGGAGGTGCAAGGCGACAGTGCTAACCACTACACCACCGTGCAGAATCTGAAATATATATAACTCTTATTTTAAAAGTTATATTGCATTGGGAGATTTATAAAATTGGATACTTATGTAATTGCAATACAAACTGAATCGGCACCTACAGAAGATATCGTGATAATATCGTACCGGGAGGCCCTTGGTGATTCCGACCTCTATTAGAGACCCATTGAGTGTTTAAAAATGCATACCTATAGACAAACAGGGACTTATGATGCATGTGAAATTGGACCCAGAGCATTTTTAGGGTTGGGTCTAAAGCACATGCAAAAAAGTGTGTGGAAGCAAAAACAGTAAGTTGTAAGTTGAGTCGTGCCGCTAGTTAGAGGCTTTTAATCATCATAATAACTCTATAAGAACTGTATAAATACTCTTGAAAGACATCTTTTCTCACCTTTCCTAATTAACTCGCATCCTCTTCCTGGATCCCAAGAGTCTCCGCAGGTGACGGCACCAAAGAGCAGGCTGCTGGTGGGCTTGGGACAGACGGCTGTCATGGAGTGTACCGTGACAGGAATCCCACAGCCGGAGGTCTTGTGGTATAAAGGTGAGCAGATGCCTGCTTAACCCGCATACACAGTAACTGCTGCATTCCATTGTAAACTGATGTTACTTTGTGCTAGCTCAACACACACACACACACACACACACACACTTATCTGCAGGTGACAAGCAGGTGAAGATGTCGATGTTCGTGAATATGGATCTGAACGGCGGCACTTTGAGCATTCAGCAGGTCGAGGCGGCCGATGCCGGAGACTACATCTGTGTGGCGGTGAACCTGGCAGGGACCGCACAGGCCAAGATCAGGCTGGACGTCGGCTGTAAGTGGACTAGTGTCACGTTAGCTTGTCATTAGCAGCGTTCAGTGACTTTATTTATCTCCTTTAATCTCCTCTCTCGCTCTCTCTGTAGCCGCTCCTCAGTTCACCAGGCAGCCCTCCGACGTGGCCGCAGACATCGGCTCTAACGTCACCCTGGCATGCCACGCCCAGGGCTACCCCGACCCGCGCGTCACCTGGAGACGAGAGGACAACACCCCTCTTTTCTCCCGTCGCCATGGACACAGCTCTGTCACTCAAAAGAGAGACGGAGAACTCCAGATAACAAGTGAATATCTTCTTCAAACATTAACTTAACCAAATATCCTACAAAAAAAATTTTTTTATAAAATTTCTTAGCACCATACTTTAGAATGATGTGTATAAGTATTTATATGTTGTTATTATATAAGTATTATGAAAATGTTGCATTATTTACAAGAATAGCGAAGACACAGCACCTTTGGTCCCAAGAATGTTAGAAAGAAAACATAGCTGCTAGCCTCGGAGTGGCGCAGTGGTAAAGCGCTCGTCCTATCATCCGAAGATCGCGAGTTCGATTCCCGGGTGATGCTGTAACCTCTCGCAGGCGGAGGTCTAGAGAGAGCTGATTGGCCGAGCCCTCTCAGAGGGGAGGGATGAGAGGAACTCGGCCAATCAGCTCTCTCTAGACAAAATAGCACATGGCTAATGTGCTCCCACATTAATCAAGGCTCTACATCAGGGACGTCTGTGAGCTCGCGCGAGCGGAAGGAGCGGATAGCGCTGTCCTCCGAGTGGGTCAGAGGAAACACGTGATGGTCTTCGGCCCTCCCGACTGAGTGGAAGTAGTACCGTTAATGTGGCGCCCCCTAGTGACGGGGAGGAATTGGACATGACTAAATTAGCAGCTTTCAGGAATCATAAATGAAGGTTAAGTAAGGTTTAATTCAATACAATTTTATTGTCATTGTTATAAATATGAGAGTATAAATAACAATGAGATATCATGTACGAGTAGGTGGGGCAAGGGCATTCAATTTTTCATATTTTACTTAATTTCTATGTCTTTTCTGAATGTTTTCATTGTTTTCATGTACAAAAAGATATGTATATAGTATCGAAAAATGTTTGGTATTGATAATATTTTGGGTGGCTGGAACGGATTATCTGCATTTACATTATTTCCTATGGGACAATGCGTTTCACAATACAAAATCTTCGCCTTAAGAACTCGCCTCCGAAGCGCAATACAATTTGCATGCCAAGGTAACACTGTAGGCGGGAAAGGTTTTTCATTATTATTTTGAAACCTCTTCAGTTATTTATGGTGGAACCACCTGGCATGAGAAGGCATCTGTCAGTGCGTCATGTGATCTGAAAACAAGTACACCTGTTCTGGGAAAAAAAGAAATCTGGAAAAGTTACATTTAGTAATAAAAAAAGTCTGACACATTGAACATGACATTAAATAAGTCATTTTAAAAGCTGGAAAGAATGTAGTACAACCAGAGTCCATCAGAAGAACCTCTGCTACTTCTATTACATGCTGTAATAAAAAAAAAAAAGTAATAGACTTTTTAACCCAGGTTGCTTAGGGTTAAGCTCGTTCCGCTGTTTAACAGTTGTTGAAGTCTTAAATCTGAAATATTTTTTTCTCATGCAGCTTCACCCGCCGAAAAAAAATCTGTTTTTCATCATGACGTCCTTGTTGTTCTTGTCTTAGACTTGTGGGTTGAAGATGGGACCACTTACGTGTGTGAAGCTCAAAACCAGTTTGGCAAAATCCAGGCCAAAGTCCAAGTCACAGTCACAGGACTGGGTGAGAAATCCTACAGTCCCCTTATGCTGAGTTCTGCTTCATTACGAAATGCAATCCTTCAGGCTTAATGCATGTCTGCAAAACTGTAATATTTTATGGGGGATTTCCCCATGCGACCGTCTCTCCGCTCCTAGATACAAAAAAAAAAAAAAAAAAAAAAACAATAAACAGTAGCGTTGTGTGAAAAAGAAAAAGAAAAAACACTTGGACGTGTGGGATTTCCTTTGGAAGCTACTGCTGTAAAATTGCATCGTAAGCACTTTTTGCTGAGATAAGCACCAGAACAACAGCAGCCTTGAACAGAACGACCTCCTTTATTGCGCGCAGCTTGAGGAGGGATCCGTACGGTGCAGTAGGCCAGAATATTACAGAACTAATGAGTATATTTAATTGCCTATAGCTATAGGATTCAGTTGGGATAAGCAGTGAGTCATGCGGTTAGATATGTGTGTGCATGTGTGTGTGTGTGTGTGTGTGTGTGTGTGTGTGTGTGTGTGTGTGTGTGTGTGTGTGTGTGTGTTGAGGGGGACGTTAGTGTAGTCAGGAATGCTGCTTCATACAGAAGTGAATGACCAGATGTGACTGAACTCAACCGAGCACATTCATGTTCTGGGCGTGTGTGTGTGAGAACAAGCATATGGATCTCATGACAAAGAGGACGTCACATATGGATGTGTTTATATAGATTTCATATCTATATGCAAAGAATGAAGGGAATGTTTTAAAAAAACAAAACAAACAAAAAAAATACATATGAATATATTTCATAATCAAAGCAAGAAGAGGAACAGCTACTCCTACTGTACAGCAGACTTTTTAAATCTTTCCGGGAGATGCGTTCTCATCCCACACACTTCAAAGCTCGGATCAGATCAGCAGGCTCACATACACACTCACACACACATATAATAAAAAGGCATGTCTGCTATAAAGAACATATATATTTTTTCTTAAACATACGTAAATTCACATATGGATGCATGTGAATTTTGATTTGGTTTGTGTGTGTGTGTGTGTGTGTGTGTGTGTATGTGAGGGTGTGTGGTCCAAATGTGCCAAATGTAGTCTGAAGCTCATAAAACGAAGTGCTCCCGCGAGCCCAGTCGTCCCATAAGTCTCTGCTTGGCACATGTATTTTGAACAGGCTCAGAGCAACGTGACAAGTGAAACACTGAGTGCTTTGTGCTTATTGTGTATATAGTCACCCCTGTGATAGCGCTGAGCCCTGCAGAGGTCAGCGTAATCGAGGAGCAGCAGGTCACGCTACCGTGCGTCCTGCTAGCCGGAAACCCGCTGCCTGCGCGGCACTGGCTCCACGACAGCACCCCGGTGAGACCCGACAGCATGCGACACTTCCACCTTTTATCAGACATCATCCTATTATGCTGCTTGTTGCATTCATATATGGATCTGTCTGCATCGATTCTGCACACAGGTGACCTCTGGGCCGTACGTGAGTATCCGGCGTGATGGAAGTCTGCATATAGAGAGAGTCCGCGTGCAGGATAAGGGACGGTATACGTGCGTGGCGGAAAATGTCGCAGGAGCTAGCAATCGCACCACGACTATCAGCGTATACGGTAAGATGGGACCCACTGGATGCTTCATTATGAGCCACCATATTGTTATTATTGGGTAATGATACTGGTATAAACATATTGTAAGATATGTAAGAAGCAATGTACTCTACGCACAAGGGCTGTGGCAGTCAAACAAGCCTTGTTTTGCAAGTAAAGGGTGCCAGGAAAGCTTTTTCCACACTCAACACTACTCAACCACCACCGATGATGGTTACAGCTGATGAGACACGGATGCATCACTACGAGTCTGAGTCTGGAACGGAAACATCCTCAATCAAAAGTCAACCAGCAGCTGGAAAATTCATCAACGCTGACAGTTTTCTGGGATTCTCGAGGGCCAGAAGTATTGGAACGCCATCCGGAAAAAGGTTCAACAGTCGACAGCGTTCGTTATAATGAGACGCTTGAAGACTAAACTGTCGAGACTTTGCGACATTTTAGCTCACATGAGTGAACATGGAAACTTATTGACAGATGGACAAAGTGTATTGAAAAGCCTGGAGATTATGTAAGAAAAGTATACAGTATATATTATATATATATATATATATATATATAGCCAGATAGCGAATAATTTTTGACTCACCCTCATGGAATCATACAGTACACATATCTTTAGTCTTCTTTCTTTTTTGCATTAGGTCATGCATTCCTGGTTATTTGAGCTGCTGTCAGCTTCAAAACGTTTATCCTGCCTTGTTGAATCAGCAAAACAATTAAACCAAGAGTTCTTCATGCCATTCCTCGCACAACCCTAGAGACCTTTACAGGATCCCGAACCTCTACTGTAGCTGCTTGAACACCAGAAGTTAAGGCGTTTCTTTTGTTGTGTGTTTTTTCACTTCAGTGATGCCCACTATTCAACACGGCCCTCAAGTGTTCAGTACCATAGAGGGAACGCCCATTTCTTTGCCGTGTCGTGCCAATGGAGTGCCCAAACCAGATATCACATGGGCTAAGGTAAAACATTCTCTGTTTTTTTGACATAGAAGGATGGGGCACACTGTCCCTCTCTGTGTAATCGGCTTTAAATATAGCTTATATATATATTGCTTCTTGCATACCATGCATGTAAAATGGGATGATTTGAGTTACCATAGCCATCCTCATATAAGGGTTAGAAACCAGTCTCAGCTCATCATAACTGAGTTCTCCAGTTTGAGGTTTTATGGTGTGAATGAGTCTTTTATTTCGAGCCACAGAATATATTAATACATACTGTAAAGTAATCAAATTCAAATCAAATTCTAATTTTATTTGTCACATATACAGCCATACACAGTACGATGGGCAGTGAAATGCTTAGACGCTGCATGTGACCTTAAAATAAACGACAATTAATGGGAAATAAATATGAAAAAGAAAAAAAAAACATAGAAAGTAAATGTAGCTAAGAAAGAATAATATGTCTATACAATACAAATATACAATATAAGAAAAAATATAAGAAAAACCTACCTGTACAAATATAGAAAATATAGAATTTATGGCAATTTTGTGTGAAAATGAAGCTGAATTTAAAGAAAAATTGACCACAAGGGACCATGAATGCTAGAGACATGTGTGAACAAGTGTAAAGCGTTATCATAATGTAATTCAGTTAAGTCACACATAGGCTTTTAACTATAAGACCATAAGAATTATAATAATAACAACAGCAGTAGATGCTGCTTTTGGCTTCCAGACCTATTAGAGAGTCTCCTGCAGATCCGGACCCAATCAGCGCAGAAACTCAGGAATGCGCTAGGAAGAAACAAAAATCTTCATTTCTGCTAAATGAAATTATATAGATCAGATTAAAGAAATGAGAATTTAATGTGACAAGCTGTAAAGTGCCAAATGAAACTCTTTAAAAATGGCCTGTTTATGTAACGACCTCAGCAGCGACCTCAGCAGCGACCTCATTTCCCCTCTCGTCTGTTCCGACCAATCAGCATTCAGCATCAGCAGGACACTAATCATTAACCGGCCTGATCATCTGCACTTGTTTCTCACTGGGTCATGACTAAAGTCAGAAGCTTTTATGCTTGAATGATTCTCATGACACTGTTCATCTTAACAGACCTTCCCCTGAAACTGCTCAGATACAGGCACTGGACTGAAAATGTTCCTTAAGACGACATTAAAATACACCAGAGTCTGGCTCATTTGCACACTACTGGTCTAAATCCTTCCAGTTTGAATATCTGTGATGTGGCGCCGTGATGCTCGGCTCAGCCCAGTGAGTGGAGTAGGAAAGTTCTGATGTTAGAGCCACATCTGGACAAGTGTACCTCATGATTTATTTTTGTCTCAATGGACTTTCCAGAACACCGCAGGTGAATCCAGGAATGCACGAGATGTGCATCAGGAAGCGTGTATGTGTGTGTGTGTGTGTGTGTGTGTGTGTGTGTATGCATTAGTGTACACATCAATACTCAGCATGGATTTGCTCAAGGTCCACATGATAGACATTAACACGCTGATTGTGGGAAACCACTACCGAGACGCTCTTTATATTTCTAACCACGCGCACTGTGGAAAAGCATCAAAGTTAAGTGATCGAGATATAAATAGGCGGCATGCGAGGGAACCTTGGCAAAAAACTTTTTTTCCTTTGTCAGTCCTGGGTTGAGGCTCGCAAGGCACGGTTGCCAGGTCTCTACAAGATTCCCAACCCAAGTGCACAAGACGGTTTGGCTTTAGATAAGTGAGAAACGGGTTCGTTTTTGTGCTGGTTCATGCTGGTTGTGATATCCGCAGTATGTGAATAATAATTCCCTTTCAGTCTTTTAGTCTTTGCAGGATTTGTGAAAATTCTAGCCACAGCATCTGAACGTAGACTTAGAACGTTACCTTCCATTTGCAGGTTGACATTTTCCTTCCTGCCAATGGAGCAAAAAATATGAAAAGCTCAAAAGTGTCCAGAAATACAGTAGGTTTATTAATCTTATATACGGTATAATGGATTACGATGTGCTTGCTTGCTAAGATGCCACGTGTCCTGGCAGCCGCGCTCACTGGATGGAGACCGCGCTGATTAACTCGATGCGTATCGGAAGCTTGGGAGGACTATTGTCTGGAGCAGGAGATTTATCTTGAAATTAAATTAGATGAAATTAAAGACACTTGATCCAGATAATCATGGGCTTTCGGGAGAATGCAAACGTAAACGCCACGTACTGTACAGTACAGTGTGTTCGAGCAAAGGCAGAGGCAGGACATGGATCATGCATTTAGAATAAATATGCAAAACGATGACTCTGCTCTTCCACTTTAAATTAATGTCTGTTTTAATCCTTGTTATCTAGAGTTCCTGTCATTTAATGAATGCGGCTGCGGTGTCATCCAGAAGCCGATTGTTTATTTTCACGTCTGAATATATGATAACACGATTTGGAGAGAAACCGTGGACTTAATCATTCTTGTGGTTTCTGTCCAAATCCTGCGTTCTGTCCCAGCGGGGAGAGCTGCTGGATCTGAGCGGCAGTGCGTTCTTCCTGGAGGAGGACGGCAGTCTGCACATCGCGTCGCCCGGGAGGAACGAGTCCGGGGAGTTTGTCTGCACAGCCACCAATGCGGCTGGATACAGCTCCAGAAAGGTCCAACTCACTGTCTACGGTTAGAGTCCCGACCAATATGTGTCTCTGTGTCTTCTCTCACTGTGTCTCTTCTGCCTTCCATCAGTGTGTGTGCCACGTCTGCAGGGTTTGTCCAAAAAGGAAATTTGAAGAATTAATGACGTATATGGGAAAAATATATAGTGTAATGCATGTAGTGCAATGGATTCCTATGATTCAAGTATGTGAAAATAATTTTTTTATGTATTTTCAAAGAGAAATGATGTGAAAAGTGTTAATATTAATATCTCAGAATTTTTTTTTGTAATATTTTTGTAAGCCATACAGAATATGCAGTACAACATTTGTATAATCTGTAACCTTAACCATTATAGAGAATTTGGACTTGAGACAGACAGACATTTCTTTTTCTGTAAATCTTTCTCATAAAGTCATGGATATCTAGTTCATCTTTTAATTACTAGTCACTCAGGTGATTAAAAATATACAGTAGAAAGGAAAATGTAATTACCTGTATGGCCATGCATCACATTCATACGTTCATAATATTTTACCTATATTTTAGGTACCAATATTTCTGACTTAAATATAAAAATAATTTTGTAGGATAAGATTAGATTTTTATAATTACTGTGTAATTAGGCTGATTAACCATATACAAAATCAATTTACCTGTTTTTGTCAATAATTTTGGACCTTACACAAGTATGGGTGCCAATAATTTTGGACCTTACACAAGTATGGGTGCCAATAATTTTGGACCTTACACAAGTATGGGTGCCAATAATTTTGGACCTTACACAAGTATGGGTGCCAATCATTTTGGACCTTACACAAGTATGGGTGCCAATAATTTTGGACCTTACACAAGTATGGGTGCCAATAATTTTGGACCTTACACTAGTATGGGTGCCAATAATTTTGGACCTTATACAAGTGTGGGTGCCAATACTTTTGGACCTTACACAAGTATGGGTACCAATAATTTTGGACCCACTCCACCCATCCTTTTTTTTATGAATTGATTCTTTGTGCTTGGTTTTGTCATAATTGTTTGTGTGTGTGTGTGTGTGTGTGTGTGTGTGTGTGTGTGTGTGTGTGTGTGTGTGTGTGTGTGTGCTGTTAGTGAGACCCAGGCTAAGTGGCGGTGGAGCTGGAGCTCAGTCCGGATCAAGAGATCCATTAGACATGTCAGTGACGGTGGGTGATGATGTCACTCTCCCCTGTGATGTGCAGAGCGTCCCACCCCCCATCATCACCTGGGCCAAAGACAAGCAGTTCATCTCCCCTCATTCCTCCAGGTGAACATGTACACACACGCACATCTGTACGCCGCACACATGCTGCTATTCCAGGTTATATATGTTAAGGTGCAACAGTGTGTGATGTTAAATGAAATAAACTAATGACTTATGTTTTATTGCTATGGTTAGCACAGCACCTTGATAACAGTTACGTTAAAGCACGTAATTATTACGTAATCATTGGATTACGACGCATGTTCAAATCAAACCGGGACTTTTGATTGTGTTTCACTAGTGCTTGGATACCATCAAACTAGAAGGTTTTTTTCAGTGCACCGTAGCCATGATCATGTCAGAAACGCTGGCCTCCCAGGAACTCCTTTAACATGTGTAAATGACTTGGAGCGAAGTCAGGATTGTACTGTATGTGGGAGTTATGTGGCAATAACCCCCACCCGAGTTCCTGTAATGTGCAAGTGGTGTAGTGATCAGTATGAGATTGTGTATTGTCCCCACAAAAAGAGAATGGCATTGGTGACCAAGCCTGGCAGGAACGAGCACAGTGGGCTCCAAGCCACCTTGGCTGAGATCTTCATTCATACGATACGGCCTTATTAAAAATACGGCCTTATTAAAAATAAAATTTTTCACATTTTTTCCCGCGACTAAGAATTACAAGTCCTGGTGTGACTCTAATGCCTTTTGTAGAGCGCAGTGTTAATATCAACTACGATGCATGCTGTTGCACATCATGAAGCAAAACCTTGTGACCAAACCGAATCAAGCGCTCAGCATTTACACCAGGGTGTAAAATGTTGTTGATAATTCAGGATTCTTGAACACAATTCACTATCCAGCCTGCTAATCTGTGCATTAAGTGCTAATACCTCTCCCCTGCCTGTCTGACAGACACGTTCAGCTGCCCTCAGGCTCCATGAAGATCACAGAGGCGCGTGTGACAGACAGCGGCACATACCTGTGTGTGGCCACCAACATCGCCGGCAACTTCAGCCAGGCAATCAGACTCAGCGTCCTCGGTAAGACCTACAAGTACAACAAGGGTTCACATGGCTTATCTAGGCGCATCTCTCAATCGTGTAAAGATAACCAGTAGTTAGTTATTGCGATCACCTTTTCCTACCAGGTTTTAAATGAAGATGAATCGGCTGAAGCTCTTGACCTGTATCTGCTAGCGCTGGCAGATATTCCAGAGAGCTAACAAGTGACACATGCATTTATCCCATCCACTAAGCACTGGGGCTTAAACCGGAGCTCGCAAATCCACCTTGCTTAATGTAAAAGCAGTAAGAGCAGTAGCATGAGGTAACTCCACAAAGGGCCATTTGTTGAAGTCTTAGAGACGATTAGGTTCCTGGATTTGTTTTGGCTTGGCCTTCAGCAGTGATTAGTTGCAGCTGAGGATTTGACAAAAGACCCACCGGAGAAATGCTCAAAAAGAGAGTAAAGCGCATTTGCTTATGGGACGAAAAAAAAAGTCTCTTCTGTACTACACCCCAGTTGCATCATGTCCCAAAGGTCAATGATTCTCATTAACTCCAAGTATAAATCAGATGTTCATGATTGCGTGCTCCTGGGATAGCCGTGGTCTACAAGGAGCTGACAGAACATCTGTGAAAAGCTGAACTATTGAGAGCATCAGATGTGTCATGAAACGCTATGGAGACCTTAATAAATATGTGGTGATAGAGGGACATTGACTCTATAAATATGTCAGGGTTTAGGCTAAAGAAACCTAAAGAGAATTTCTGGGAGCTATCGGAAATCCTTAGTAGGAAGGGAGGAAAGAAGGAAGCAACTTGATATACAATACCGTATGAGACATATATTTGTAAAGTCAACACAAAAGATTTTAAAAAGCATGGTGATGTCAGCATCATGCTTCTTTATATCCACATACGTATGTGTTAAAACGCTGAAGATAAAAAAGACTTCTAAAGTACTAAAGTATTCTAATTCACTTTTGTTCTATTTGTTCTTTTGATTTGATCTCTATTCCTGGCTTTATATGGCATCAACTTCCTAAACCTGCAAATCCAATAAGTGCATTCTCTATCCATCGTCACACCTTGACGAATCAGTTTTCACATGTGCATCCATACAAATACCGCGCGAATGATAAACTGCGTCCCCGGCCGTGGCTGGCATTCTCATCACAGCAGGATATACTGTATGTATTAAACATCAAGGTCTGTTGTCCATCACAGAACCTGATTCAACCGGTCAGCTACAGGTACCAACCGACTTGTGCTATTCATAAAACCGCCAGTCAGAATCAAATCCTGCTGAGCTTCAAGTGGACAGTTTATTACCCTGACATAGCTGTACGTCCAAACGAGGACCTGCTGTCGTCCATCCCAAGGGATCTGCCTGGGATTTGAGTCACTTACTCGTTTTCAGAGACAGATACCGCTTCGGGTTTTCTAATGATTATAGCAGCTGCGAACGTTTTTTGTTTCTTTCTATTTGAATGGAATTTTGAATGTTTTTCCCCCGTGTAACCCGCGGATAGTGAGCATGTGCGAGCATGTACGTTTGTGGACACGGTGCAGATGATGACTGAGAATGTTTTTCACCTAGCGTCTCTACAATTAAGCATGAGCGTTTTCAGAGCGGTTTAGATTACAGTGATTCAGAGAAACAGAAAAAGTCACAGAAGGCAAAACCATGAAACAGCGTGCGGTTTGGTTTGCTTGATAAGCGTGTTATTTTGCTGATTCATATGTACATAGTGGGAGAGGAGATGTGAGAGTAGCTCCACCCATCGGTTATCATCATCATTATTTTGACTGATTTCCTCCCTCAGTGCCTCCTCGTATCCTGCCGGGTCCCCGTGTGATGAAGGTCCAGGTGGAGCATTCCATAGACCTGCCCTGCGTGGCCCAGGGAGTCCCCCAACCCTCAGTGAGCTGGAAGAAGCACAACATCACCCTGGTGGCAGACGGGACTCAATACAGTCTCTCCCCAGATGGAACGCTGACCGTCCTACAGGTGGCGCTGACGGATGAGGGAGTTTACACTTGCGTGGCCAGCAATGTGGCCGGACGGGACGAGGCCAGTATCCAGCTGCAGGTACAAGGTGAGGTGATGTCAGTGCCCAGTGTCAAGGTCTGTTCTTCACATGCATTGTACTGTAACTGCATATTAATTAATGCACAAGTGAAAAGCAGGACTAACATTGTTGTGCACATGCTGTAACTCTGGTTTGGTCCGACAGTCCCCCCTGTAGTGGAGGTCTCCGAACCCCCTTTCAACAGTCCTCTTCAAGAGAGAGTTGCGAACCAGCGCATCGCATTTCCCTGCCCGGCCAAAGGTAACGTAGCGTCTCATACACTCAGCAGAGCGTAGAGCTGGCAGTTCGCAGTTCTGCTTTACAGTATGTTCTGTGATCGCACAGGTTTTCCTCAGCCAGTGATTAAGTGGTTTAGGAACGGTCAGGAGCTGACAGGTAACGAACCCGGGGTGTCCATCTTGGAGGACGGCACCTTGCTCATCCTGGCCTCGGTGTCACCTCTGGACAACGGAGAATACACCTGCACAGCCGCTAACGACGCCGGCAGCACCGAGAAGAAGTACCAACTCAAAGTCAATGGTAAGTCATATTAGTCACAATGGAGTCAATAGGACGAATTAGAATAAGAAGTTGATCATCGAAATGAATCATTACAAAGGGATTGAGGGATTAAGTACATTAACCTGTTCTGGAAAGCTGGAAAGACATCCGTTTCCCTCCTGCTTTTCAGTCCCCCCTGATGTGCGCGATGGCAGCCTGCCATCCAACGTCTCAGTGGTGATGAACCAGCCCGCCAGTTTGGTGTGTGATGTCACCGGAACGCCTCCTCCAGTCATCACGTGGTTTAAAGATGGCGTACTGGTGTGTACCCTTTCACCATTCACTCATATAAGGAATCAAAAGGCTTGTACTGCCATATACACAATCTACAGTATAAACTGTGCTTTAATAAAATTATTAATAAAGGGGTGCAGTGTGACCTGATACGAAAGTGGTTAAAAGTGTTGAAATGTCTCAAAATAGAAGTGTGCTGATGCAGATCGTCGAGATGGTTAGCACTGTCGCCTTGCCTTGCATCTCCAGGGTCTGGGTTTGATTCCTGCCTCGATGAAGATGATGATGATGATGATGATGATGATGGAAGTTGAACACCAAACTTAGATAATAAAATATAGTATAATCACATGTTCAATCATGTGCTATGGTTTATTTAGATGGTTGCCAGCAGTAATGTGCAGTTCCTGCAGAGAGGGAAGATGCTACGACTGCTCAAGGCTGCTACAGCAGACTCAGGCCACTACACATGCAAAGCCATCAATGTCGCAGGAAGTACCGAGAAGGACTTTCATCTAGATGTCCTGGGTGAGTCCGGGTACTCTAGTGAATCATTAAATAGTCAAGATCTGTATTGAAAAATGAACCTAGATGTTAAGCTTTGCTTGTCTCTGTGCCAGTTCCTCCTAGTATTATAGGAAGCGGTGGGTCACGTGACCTCTACGGTCTTCTGAATCAGGAGATCAACTTGGAGTGCAAGGTCAGAGGTGTGCCCTTTCCCACAATCCAGTGGTACAAAGACAGGAAGTGAGTTGCCCCATCGAATTCCTGTAACTTTCTTATTGCAGTGTGTCGGTCGAAACCCCCAACCCATCTCAACCCTGCGCTCTTTTGTCGTCTCTGACTTTTCCTTCTTTCCTTTAGGCTGTTGTTTCTGGGAGATCCCAACGTCGAAGTGCTGGACGACGGCCAGGTGTTAAAAATAAAGAGCGCCCGATTGGGAGACCAGGCGCGCTACCAATGCGGCGTCACTAACCCTGCAGGAAAGCAGTCCAGAGACTTCAACCTCAGTGTCTACGGTTTGTGGTTTTCACTTTCCCCCAAAAGAAACCTCCAAGAGCTCTATTATTCAGTTAGTAATGCATTAAACACTAAATGCAGCACATTCTGAGTAAAGCGTGTAAATGAGCTCATCGAAGCCACAATTGGTTAGTGATAGGGCACAGTGAAGAACGGCATTCCTCCCACCCTGAGAGCACGGCCAATTTGGCTCCTTCGGCGCCCCAAAACGAATAGCTGTGGCCAACTAATGGAACAATGAAATTGATCAATTATCTAACACGAATCTGTTTGCAATTTTGCCTGTTTAAAGGTTAAGGGGAGGAATGAGGCCACAGATCACTAGCGTCACAGGGTAGGCATTTAAGGGGTGTTTTGGTACGGTGGCCGTGAAGTGCAAAACAAATTAACAAAACGGAAAAAAAATTTACATTCGAAGACAAAATAACAAATTCAAAACCAAATTAACAAATCCCAAAACAAAATAACAAATTCAAAACCAAAATAACAAAACCCGAAACTAATTGTTAATTTGGTTTTGAATTTGTTATTTTGTTTTGGGTTTTGTTAATTTGTATTGCACTTCTCGGGCAGTCAGATACGAACCGGAAAAGGTAGGTATAGTTTGCAAATTAAATTCTTACCACTGATTGGACGAGACAAAAAAAATTAAATCCAAAAGATTGCTTGCTTCGCAATTAGTGCCAATTCTTCTTAACTCCCAACAAATTACTATCGACATCCTGATCTTCTCTTTTCCTCATAGTACCACCCAGTATAAAGGGAGGGAACGTGACCTCAGAGGTGACGGCTCTTCTGCATAACCCAGTCACTCTGGAGTGTGAGGTGCGCGGTGTGCCCCTCCCCGCCATCACCTGGTACAAGAACGGCGATGCGATTCTGTCCAGCAGGCAGACGCAGTATGTAGACCGTGGTCACTTCCTAAAGATCTCTCGAGTGCAGGTGTCCGACGGCGGACACTACATCTGCAGGGTGACCAGCGTGGCTGGAACGGCTGACAAGGCTTACGAGCTGGATGTCTACGGTGAGCTTTGGCTTTATTTCCTGTTTCTGTACTGACATATTTTCATATGAACCAACAGTGCCATTTTTTTTCTCCTATAGTTCCTCCCTCCATTTCTGGAGGCGTAGATGGACCTTTGGAGAGGACAGTAGCAGTCAGTAAAACTCTGGTGCTGGAGTGCGATGCAGCTGGTCATCCCGCACCCTCGCTCACCTGGCTAAAGGACGGATCTCCTGTTAAAGCTGGAGGAAACCTGCGGCTTCTCGAGCAGGGTCGCAAGATGGAGATCGCCAACGCGGTACCTTCCGATTCTGGCCTGTATGCCTGCGTAGCAACCAGCGTCGCCGGGGAGGTGGAGATCAAGTACGATGTCGGCATTTTAGGTATGCGTTTTTTTTTTTTTCATTAGAGTCTGCGCTGTCAGTCAAAAATGCACAAAAAGAGAATGATTGGGAACATGTGTTTTAGCTCTCCGGTTTTAACTGACATCCTTAGACGCCCCTGCTCGTTCCACCCGTTTCCCATCTGTCCTTCATATAAGTCATTTGTGAAAGAGATAGAGTATGTATATATAGGAAACGCTCCCTGCTCCAGCTGGACTGTGCATTATTCTCCATCAGTCTTGGCAGGTCTGTTGTGGTGTAATTTCTCATCGGAGGCATTACATCACTTTCCAGACATCAGCTCTAAGAGTCAAAGCCGGTGTTTCTTAGATTTGACCTCGTCACTACAGTGCATGTTGGAGAAAACGGATATGAAGCTTATGTCCATGATTTAGGCCAAATGTTAATGACCTGTCTGTTTCTTTTAACCCTTTATTTACGGAGGGTGTTCAAATCAATCCGAGACTTTTGATTGGGCAGAATAACAACGCAGTTATGGGACACCTGCTTCACTTATCTCAGAATTTCACTAGTCCTTGGATACCATCAAGGTAGAGAGTTTTATCGGACTGCATGCTTCACGCTGGCCCCCCAGGAACATCTTTAATTGGCCGAACATATGGAAATGACTCTCAGCCGAGGTCCTGTAATGAATTTTAATGAAAACTGAATTGGAAGTGTACTACTGTATGAGAAAAAATCTGGGGAAGATTATTTAATTTGTGATTAATCTTGTCCTGTGTTTCAGTGCCACCCACAGTGGACGGGGCAGATAAGGTTACGGATGCTACTGTCATCATTAATAATGTTCTCGAACTTGAGTGCCATGCCACTGGTACTCCTACACCAACCATCACGTAAGCACACACACATACTGTATACATGCACATTTAGGGGTTGGATTGCTATTTAGATTTGCTATTGGGATCGGCTGGTTGGCACTATCGCCTTGCACCTCCAGGGTCCGGGTTCGATTCCCGCCTTGGGTCGGTGTGCATGGAGTTTGCATGATCTGCCCCTGTTTGTTTTCCTCTGGGTACTCCGGTTTCCTCCCACAGTCAAAACTCAATGGAGATTGGCCGAATTGGCGTGTGTGATTGAACAAATGTGTGTGTGTGTGTGTGTGTGTGTGTGTGTGTGTGTGTGTGTGTGTGTGTGTGTGCACCCTATGATGGATTGGCACCCTGTCTAAGGTGTACTCTGCCTCGTGCCCCAAGTCTCCTGGGATAGGCTCCAGGCCCGCCCGCAACCTGTATACAGGATGAAGCGGTATAGACGATGAGTTTAACTTGTGAAACCCCTGTCAGAGACATCCATACACTCACTCTCACTCACTCATCATCTATACCATTTAATCCTGTATTCAGGGTCACGGGGGGCTTCACAGGAAACTTAAGACACAAGGCGGAGTACAGAGTGACCTGGACAGGGTGCCAATCCATTGCACACATACACACACTCATTCACACACTACAGCCAATTTGGGAACGCCAATTAACCTAACCTACATGTCTTTGGACTGTGGAGGAAACCGGAGTACCCGGAGGAAACCCGGCATCCATACAGTATATATACAGTAAAACCCATCCAGAGTCGATACTTTTCATTAAGTTTCTTACTCATAAACTAATGACACACATTCTCAAGTGCACCAAATCCCACAAACGGTCTCATCTTTTCTCTTTGGTTCACTCTGTCCACGCGACTTCCCCTTACTGCAGGTGGCTTAAAGACGGCGAGCCGGTAAAGCAGGGAGAAGGGGTGAGGATTTTGGCGAAAGGTCATCGTCTGGTCATCTCACGTGCCCAGGTCTCAGACACGGCCCTGTTCCAGTGTGTGGCCACAAACGAAGCAGGAGAGCAAGAAAGGGATTTTAAAGTAGCAGTCCAGGGTAAGAAAAGAAGAAAAAAAAAAGGTTGTGATGGATTTTAACCAGGACGTTTCTGAGTTTAATGTCTTGTGTTTTGCTTCCTACTGTCTAATGGAAAGTTTACAAGTAGAGGTAATTATACATCAAACCTATTTTCAGCTAAACTACTTTCAGAACACGAAACGTCACATCATCCGAGTGCAATTTGTAGCTGCAGTCAGGTCGAGTTCTGTTTTCGTATGCAGGTAAATGATGTTTGTCTTTCTTAGTTCCACCATCGATCCGTTCTACCGGTGCTGCTGAGCGGTCAGTGGTGCTCCACAACCCTGTAAGCCTCCAGTGTGTGGTCAGCGGCGTTCCAGCTCCCAGCATCACCTGGCTCAAAGACGGCCGTCCTGTTGACGCCACTCAGGGCTTGCTTAAGGTATGTGGACGCTTTGTCTTCACACTGAGTTGGACCATGTTCTGTAGACACTATCAGACAGTCCTCTCTCTCTCTCTCTCTCTCTCTCTCTCTGGCTCTGTAATAAAGCTGGAATCTGGAGGAAAAGTTTTACACATTAAGGAAGCCAGAGTTGAGGATGCAGGCAAATACACCTGTGTGGCAACCAACGCTGCAGGAGAAGCGCAGCAGAACATTCGCCTCAGCGTGCACGGTACAAGACAAATTATATTATACAGATCTATAAACCGTATAAACAGCCGATAAAATGTTTAGATCTGATTGTTTTGCTTTGCCACAGAGCCCCCTGTCATCCAGTTTGCTGGAGAGACTGTCAATCAAACCATCCTGGCAGGATACCAAATCCAGATGCAGTGTAAAGCCACAGGAAGTCCAGTTCCAGGTTAACTATGATATGATATGATATTATATTACAGCATCAGGTGGCCTTTAAGTGAGAAAAGTGTTCAAGGTGATGGTAATGTTGGTCTGCAGCTGTGACCTGGTATAAGGACAGCCGGACGCTGACCAGTGCAGCAGGAGTGAGCATCCTGAACCGAGGCCAGGTGCTGGAGATCGACCGCGCTCAGGTGTCAGACGCCGGACTCTACAAGTGCGTGGCGGTCAACGTGGCCGGCACGGCGGAACTCGCACTCAGCCTACAGGTCTATGGTGGGTATGAGATGGGTTTGGGGGTGGAGCTGCTGCTACAGGAGGGCAGAAGCCAGCCCTCTGCCTGTACAGCATTCACATTTTCTTCTCTTCTTCTCTTTCAGTGCCACCCTCCGTCTCCAGTAAAGGTGGCATGGTGACAGTGGTGGTGAATGATCCTATCAAGCTGGAGTGTGAAGCCTCAGGTCTGCCAGTGCCCAGTCTCACGTGGCTGAAAGAGGGCAGCCCGGTCTCCAGCTCCTCCAACGGCATCCAGGTACACATTCCCGATACCCTTCTGTAAGACGGAGAACAATCCAGAGAACGATCAGTTTTCCATGATGGCTTTAAAAGGCTTTAATCCTAATGGAGCTAAAATAGGCTTTGATGTCTCGCCATTAAATCAGAGCTCGATTTGTGTCGCCCCTGTTGTGTCAGTGGTTTGTGCAGAGAATTATTTGACTCTTCCATGTGTGTGTGTGTGTGTGTGTGTGTGTGTGTGTGTGTGTGTAGCTGTTGGCCGGGGGCAGGATGCTGTCTTTCAGGAGTGCTCAGGTGAGCGATGCAGGTCATTACACCTGTGTGGCCGTGAACGCAGGTGGAGAGCAGCAGAAAGAGTACGATCTGCATGTCTACGGTGAGTTCATGGAGTAACTTTTCTCAATCTGTCAACAAGCGTTCGTATTCGTATGTTCGTAAGCGCCGATAAGATCAATAGATGGTTTATATAATAGAACCAGAGTGCGGATCATTTTCGACTCACCCTCGCCCTTTATGTGGCTGGTTTCGCTTTAGTACCCCCTAATATCGTGGGCGAAGAAGTGAACAGCACAGTCCTGATCGGACGTTCAGTGGAGCTGCGTTGCCAGAGTGACGCCATTCCACCTCCCACTCTAAGCTGGCGCAAGGACGGTCGTCCGCTCTACAGGAGGCCGGGACTGAGCGTGTCCCAGGATGGCAGTGTACTACAGGTGTGAAACAAACAAGCTCCTAGACTAAAAGGCTACACTTTATATGTAGTGTGTGTAATTGCTTTAAACGTTATGTTTACTATATTAACGATGATGACGACCTTTGTGCAGATTACGGGCGCTCAGATACAGGACACGGGCAGGTACACTTGCGAGGCCACGAACGTGGCAGGAAAAACGGAGAAGTACTACAATCTTAACGTTTGGGGTAAGTCGATTAACACGCGATGTTGAGAGGTTTAAATGGCGCCATGTGCTTGTGTTAATGATGATTTAACTTTGATGATTTTCCCGCTCAGTTCCTCCGAGTATCCGTGGCTCTGATGTGGTCACCCCTCTGACGGTGACAGTGGGCAGCCTCATTACTCTGGTCTGTGAGTCGAGTGGGATCCCTCCTCCAAGTCTAACGTGGAAGAAAAATGGTAAGATCATCATCATCATCATCATCATCTTCCTTTCCTTAAGTCTTAATGATCTATAAAAATTATTCTCATACTTGTGGATCTACTGTAGGTTCGGAGCTACAGACAGATTCACGTGTGCGCGTGTTGTCCGGAGGACGTCAGCTGCAGATCACCAGTGCAGAGAGGACCGACGCCGCCTCCTACACCTGCCAAGCCTCCAGCGTCACTGGCACCGCTGTCAAGGAGTACAGCCTGCAAATCTACGGTACCCCGCACAACACCAGACTGCACAGGCTACTCTTACCGTTTTATTTCTAATTCATAATCAGAAGTACACATCCACGTTGCTTTCATTTCCCTTTCCGCTAGTCCGTCCCTCCATCAGCTCAACAGGCAGCGGGAAAGGTGATGTGACGGTGGTGCGGGGAGGAGACGTCACGCTGCAGTGCGAGGCAGACGGCGTTCCCAGACCCGCCATCACCTGGCTGAAAGACGGCAGACCTCTGGGAACCGGCTCTGGGGTTCAGATCCTCAGCGACGGCCGACTCGTCCGCATCAGAGACGCTCAGGTGGTCCACACCGGCCGGTACACCTGCATCGCCGTCAATGTGGCCGGACAGGATGAGAGCAAACATGACGTCACTGTTCATGGTGAGAAAAACAAGCAGTAGTAATTCATTAAAAGTCCCGTATCCTTCCATCCATCCAGCTAGGAACCTCTGTAGTCCAACTAGGGACCGCGGAGGCCAGTGGTGACTACCATTGTATTTTTTATTGTATTTATCAATATAGGCAACATTATCTATACATACACTAATTTACTATATGAGACCCATTACTTAAAGCACTGCATTGTCTGTTTGTAGTTCCGGCAAGCATTAGCGGGAACACTCACGGGGCCGAGAACATAACCGTGGTCGTGAGGAATCCGGTGGCGCTCATGTGCGAGGCGTCTGGCATCCCCCTACCCGTCATAACCTGGTTGAAAGATGGCCGTCCGATCAGCATGTCCGGCTCTGTCCGGGTCATCTCAGGTATCACTTTCTCAGCGTCTACGTCTTTTAAGCTCATTTGTGGCGTCCATGTGCTAGTGCTCAGTCAGACACTATAAATCATACATCACGACTTGGAACGAGAGTGTCTTTACACGACGCCAAATTCAACAGTATAAAACGGAGCACTGAAAAGACAAACAGTGGTGCAGGAGTTATTATGCTTGGAACAGGTAGGAAATCTGCAATCAAGGCTCTGTGTTGATCCAGACATCCACACAGACGCAGACATTCAGGCTTCAAAGCCTATACAGTGTATGTGCAGACACATCACATGAGCTTTGCTGAGCTTGTGTTCTCAGCTGATCCTCCTTTAAGCTGATAATTGCTCATTTTAAAGTGAGACTGATTAGGTTGAGCTGCTTGTTTAAACAGCTGTCTTATCAACCTCGTCCATATTCAATGTCACAATCAGGACGTTGATGTGGGTTGTTGTTTTTCTGAGACAGAAAGGAACAGAAAGGGCGTGGCTACGCAAGTCCTGTAAAAGAATTTATTCGACAGAGACATACCTTTAAGATATCGAATTCAAGTGCAGCTTTTCGTGTACATCTCGGGTTCATTATTCGTACTGATTTCAACAGTTGATTGCTTTGAATTGGAGATTGATTGAATTTCATTGTCAGTGGTGTCTAGCTATGAACCCATAATATCATTCCACTGGATGCAGTGTCGGTCCCAAGCCGGATAAAATAGGAGGGTTGCGTCAGGAAAGGCATCTGGTGTAAAACCCCTGCCGAGTTGCTGTGCGGATCAGATGGTTTGCTGTGGCGACCCCTCAACCAACAACATACAGTACAGTGATACCATGCCAATAATGGGCTTTCAATTATTGTCGTTTTTTTCTGAGGCAAAGTAACAAAACAAAATGCATCTTAATTAGAAGAGAAGTTTTAATTATTTGGGGGTTTCTGAAATCAAAATACGAGGTCATTAATTCAGTGTTGCTAAGAGTGTCTTGAAATTCACTGGCCCAAGCGCAAGCCTAAGACCTCTGAACTTCCTGTTAGTGATGATGATGGACTACAGCTGGTAGCTTGTCTGTGCAACATCAAAAAATCTTTGCTTGGCATCAATCAATGGATAAACCAACACACAATGGAAAGGTTCAAGGAGCTTACTGGAGTTCGCTTGTTTTAAGAAAGGGTATGGTAGAGTTACACAAGTCACTGATGTCTCTTAGAGGCTTTTCTAAACTATAGATTCCAAGATCGGTTCTAACAATTATACCAAAGTCGAGCCACTTTGCCAAGAACGCCCACCTGTCACCCTCAGTTGAGAGAAAACTGGTTCAGAAGATCAGAAACCACCCAGGAGCCAGCAAGACACAGGCTTGCCCTGAGGTTTACATCACCGAGGATTGAAGCGCACACTGGTCCAACATCAACTGTCAATCTTGGCTAATGTTTGCAGAGGAAAGTTTTCACTTTCATTTTTCATTTTGCATTCACTCTACTTGTACCAGGATGTGTTAATCATGGGGGTGGTGGCATCATGCCTTGGGGTTGTTTTGCTGCCAGTGGAAGTGGTGCAAGGTGGAGGGAATAATGAAGAATGAGGAGAAGAACCTCTGATCTCTTCAGTAGAACCTTCAATCATCAGCTTGCCGGTTGACATTTGGACAAAATTGATTGTTCCAAGAAGGCGTTAACCCAAAATACACATCAAATCTGGTTGTGGAATGGATAAAGCAGGAAACTAACCATAATACCAAATGTAATTTAACACTATCAGAATCAGATAATCAGAATTCTGCCAGAAGCTTGTTCAATTGTTCAAGCGTCATCAATAATCTTTCAAGGAATAAAGTGTAGATGCTGGAATGACTTTCATGCCATTGTTGAAGGACAGAAGATGATATGATTTTGTTGACTTTGTCTCAGGTGGGCGGAGTCTGCGTTTGATGCATGCCACGGCGGAGGATGCTGGAAGGTACAGCTGTATTGCATCCAACACTGCCGGAGAGGACAAGAAGAACTTTGACCTGGATGTGTTGGGTAACAGTACACACTGCATGTTTGGTACCATTCTGTTGGAGGACCCCAAGTTAAAAAAAACGTTCATTTTAGACAAAGAAATTCTGTTTCTTTCTCATTAGTTCCTCCAAGCATTGTGAACGAGGGTGGGATGCAGGATGTGAAAGTAAAGGAGGGACAAAACATCACCCTGAGCTGTGAGGTCACCGGTATGTCATACTCGCACACCACACTACAAATACACAGACACCATTTATAACACACATATTCGCTCTTAGACAAGCCGAAGAGCTGATATTTAGTAACTTTGGCACTTTGGTGCTGCGTAGGGAACCCAGTGCCCGAGATCACCTGGTTAAAGGACGGTCAGCCGGTGTTGGGCGAGGAGCGGCTGGAAGTGATGTCACACGGACGCTTCCTTCATATAAACAGCGCGCAAGTGCTCGACACGGGCAGGTACAGCTGTCTGGCCTCCAACAGTGCCGGAGACAGGAGCGCACACTACAACCTCAACGTCCTGGGTATGTCTGTGTGTGTAGTTCTGATCATGTTTTTGACTAAAGACACATGTGTTTTTTCATACATTTACATGTTAAATGCAGTTCAGTCGTTTTTAGAACTATATCTACAGTACGATTGGCGTTCAAGTCAAACCGGGACTTTTGTTTGTGCAGAATAACAGAACACAGTTACGAGAGTAAAAAACTCCATTTATTTCCTTACATAATCCCCTGCTACAATAATACACTTGTCCCAGTGTTTCACTAGTGCCTGGATATAGTCAAGTCAAGTCAAGTCAATTTTATTTATATAGCGCTTTTAACAATTGACATTGTCGCAAAGCAGCTTTACACAATAAAAAGAAGTAAGTCTGTATGCAATGTGTATGAATCAAAATGATAAGATTGTCCCTGATGAGCAAGCCGAGGGCGACGGTGGCAAGGAAAAACTCCCTGGGATGGTAATAGGAAGAAACCTTGAGAGGAACCAGACTCAACAGGGAACCCATCCTCATCTGGGTGATAACGGATAGCAGGGATTGATCAACTTAATAATGTGTACTGGAAGTTCAGTGTAACAGGAGATGTGTTAAAATTAAAAGG
>JAAGKR010007193.1:4664-38245 GCA_011419295.1 Clarias macrocephalus | reverse complement strand
TTTTTTGTTTTTTAAACTAGCTGGGAGTTGGCTCCAGTGTCATGCTGGTGGAAATAAATAATATCACTTGCAGCTTCTTTCCGTCTCTATTCCAGTCCAGCAGCGATTTAAAAAAAAAAAAAAAAAAGTAAGAAAGGTGCATTGATGTATTGTAGGTGGGTTAATTATAGGAAAGTTGGTCAAGTCACTGGTTAATTAATAAAAACAAACCCTTTTTTGTTTCTTTCATATGAAAAGAAATTGTTCCAGAGATTAAGGCTGAACCTGGACCTTAATTAAACCGCCCTTCTGAGAGGCGTTCGCCGCCTTTTATTTATTTAGTTAAAAATGAATGCCCGCACGATTTGTTTGAGATCACAAGACGGAGGGCGTTTTAAGAAGTCGACGTCGTCACCTCTCCCCTCCTCCTCCTCCGCCTCCGCTCGCTCCCTCCGATCCTCATTAGAGAGCGAACGCGAGCGCTGCGCTCCGAGCTCTGCACCAAGCTTTGTGTTTCTCCGCATGACTGTGTTTTTGATTGTCTCAGCGCTTTGCCGCGGAGACGAGGGGCTTCGGTGGCTGATTGCCCAAAGATTCGTCTCCGTGATCGCCCTCCGTTCGCTAATATCGTAAGGTCGAGCTCTAAAACAAAAAAAACGCACTAATGGCTCCTTCCATGAGCTTTAAACTCATTATGCTGGAAAAAGTCACAAAAAAAGCCTGAAAAACGAAGAAATTTCAAACAAGTCTAAGAATTCTTCGTTAAAGCTCAACGTTACATTTCTATTAAACATGTTATCAAAACGATCTGGCCGTGCTACTTTTGCCGATTACTGGCATCGCTAATTCCTGAGACGTTATAGTCTTCACTCATGATGCTAGCTAGCTAGTGCGCATTTCTACAACTAATTTCTACTTTGTTTCTTTGTGAAAACTTGACGCGGTTCTACAATCTTTGTCTCTTTCCTCAACGCCATGGAACTTTTTTTTTTTTTTCCTCATGGCGGCGTGTTCACACAGGCCGCACTCTTTCATGTATTACCGCCCCTCCCCATGTCCGTTCGTATCCTAGCCGTGCTTTTAGCCATAGTGTACGATGTGTAAACATCATCCCTATCTATCTGCTACAGATCTTTCTTTTCATGTCTTTGTGTCCTCGCTGTCTGTTGGGGACAAAGCACACTTTAGCTTCTGTTCTTTATACTATTGAGTTAGTTTGTTTTAGGAGCTGCGCAAGTGGGATGTTAATAAAGGGAGCTCGTGACTCTTCATAAAGCCGGCTCCGGTCTTTATCGTGTGCCGTGTGCGCGCACACATTCCACTGAGGCGGCGTACAATAAAACACATCTATCTAACTTATGAGCACCAGTGTAATAAAAAGCTTTCTATTGACACTGATTTAATAAGAGCTTTAGTTCGTAATGATCAGATTTTTTTCTGGCGGAATCGTAGTCGAAGATACGCAGGGAGGATGTTGTAGAGCGTATTTTAGTACATGGAGAAAGTCACAAGACTTAGCAATTTGGAAAATCGTTCAAACGCAGACGGCATCAGAGATGGCGGTATATTTACAGTACCTCAGAAAAGTCCGCCCCGCCTCCCCCCCCCTCAGAAAAGTGCGTACGCCCCCCCCCCTCAGAAAAGTGCGTACGCCCCCCCCCTCAGAAAAGTGCGTACGCCCCCCCCCTCAGAAAAGTGCGTACGGCCCCCCCCCTCAGAAAAGTGCGCCCCCCCCCCCCCCCCCTCAGAAAATTGCGTACAGGGCTCGGAAAAGGCGCGGCGACAAGAAGTGATGCAGGAAGACGTGCATGTTTAGGACGTCTCTGATAATGGACGGGGGGAAAAGATACAGGGCGTGGCAAAATCAATCAGTGAACGCCAACATGCGTTAAAATGTTGATTGAAATCTTTAAGTCTTAAAGAACATTTCTCTGGCTGCATAAAACCCGTGGAAAAGAAGCCTTAATTAGACAAGCATAATTTTTGCCGCCCATGTTTATAGCCAGCTTTCGCATTTTTATACCACAGTGCTGTCGGATTCTCTGAGCAGATTAGTCAGAAGTCAGATCGGGTCAAAGACTTAGCTTAGAGTCTTAGCTTAGTCTTATAAAAAAGAAAAAAAAAAAAACCTTCAGCTGTGGACATCATTTTCATGAATGCATTATTTTACTTTGTGCAGCGCTGTGCAAAAGTCTTGACCCCTCTCATTTCTTCATATTTTTTGCTTTCCAAAGAACCAGACTTTCTTCTGGGTTTTTTTTTATTTTTATTATTATTATTATTATTATTTTAATGCAGTCTTGAGGAATAGTGCTCCAGGCTTAATGAAGGCTCTCATTTATTTTCGGTCCCTGTACTGTACCTGAGCAGTTTCAGATGATTTTTTTTTTGTTTGTTTGTTTAATAAAATAAATAAATAAATGTGATTAGTATACTGCTGATGCTGAAAGCTGAGTGGTTGGATGATCAGACGAGAGGGGAAATGAGGTCGTTGCTGAGGTTGTTTCATAAGCAAGTTGTATCTTTAGGCACTTTGCAAACGGTCGCAGTAAAACATTTCTTCTAATTTCTTTCATTTAGTCTGTATATTAATTTAATGAAGAAATGAGGGGTGACTGAAAAAAGTTTGCACAGTGCTATATTTCAAGAATAAACTTCAACCTAGTTGCAAGCGACGATGAGCGGGCCCAAGCACCCATCCTCCTAGTGCAGGAGTAATGAGATGCTTATTCAACAAGGAAAGTCAAAGACCTTGACCTTTTGAGGTCTCCCTGTCTCAAAGTCCGATGGTTGTAAAGAGCAGTTACTTGAGTTACCTTATATTTGACAGACACGAGACTGATAGAAAAAGCGAGAGAGGGAATAATGGCGAGGGATCACTGGAAGTTTTTTAAAACACAGACTGTAACAACTCATTCTTAAAGGACGTCCACAGCTGCTGCAGTATGAAAAGACCATGTAGGAGTGTCTCTTTGTCTCCGAGCTCTTTTAGCGTTAGAAAAAAAGCCTGTTTAAGTGAGTTACCATGTCAGACAGATTTCAAATAAACTCTTTCTCCCCGGCCCGAGTTTGTTTCTTCACCCCGCTCATTCCTGACCTGCTTCACGCTCTGATTCTTCTTAATTGCATTGTGTTAGCCTGTGTCATCTTTTATTTGCTTTCAGAAGCAACAGGATATTAAAATCTGTCTGGACCATAAAGCGGACGGATGGCAAAAAAAAAAAAAAAAACATAGTGCGGGTGTTTGTGCAAGTACAGTCCCAGAATAGTAATTAACCCACATCCCCATATCCAGCATAGGCTAATGTCTAGGCAGATGGAGAGCGAGAGAGAGAGAGAGAGCGAGAGCTGAACGGATACACAATCAGATTATGAGGTAAATCTGAACAGCATGAACAGGCACTGGTTGACAGTTTATGATAATGTTTTCCAGATAAACGAGTGTGTTCTCCGTCTCTGAACGCATCACGCAACAGTTGTGTCACTCATTCCTAAAATAAACCGAATGTTTGTGGAAGCGCATAACATGCATCCTTCATTAGAGACCGCTGGGGCACTCATTACCCAAATGCACATGGATGAATCAGCAGCAGCAGCAGCATCAGCGTCTTGTTAATGCTGCTTTAGCAAAACACATATGATGAAGAACGTGATGAAAAAATACTGTAACAGTTACATCTGGCAGGAATTAAAGTACGCAAGTGTTCGTTCTTTGTAAGGTTCAGACCATATGTTTGCTGGAAAAGTCTCTCTAGATTCACAGGCTCAGGCCGCAGATATGCCTCTGCATCCCTCTGGCCATTCAGCCCTCTCATTGTTGCCAAGCAACCAGGAGCTGGGAAGGAGGTCATCAGGGCCGCTTTTGCCACCCCCACTGAGGGAAATGCGTGTAAGGGACAGTAAGCGTGGAGAGCGTCTCATTTTGTAATGCGTCTGTAGGTGCGTAATGGAACGCTGAGCTGAGTTTGCTAGTGGTAGGTTGTGAAAAATTTTCTGCTAGTAAGTTGCCAAAGGCGGTCAGTGGAGGGTCCCGAGTGGCGGTCAGTTGACCGTCCCCAGTAGCAGGCGGTGGAATGTTTCCCAGCAGCAGCGACAAAAATTTTCCAGTGATGGTTCCCAAGTGATGGTCCGGTCCGGCGGGGACGCTCGGTGGACAACTTGAACTTCAGTGCAAGTTTACAGATAACATTCAGTGTTAACTTCAGTTGTTTTCTTGTTATAGCAACATTCATACATAACATGTAGCTCAGTATGCTTCACTAATATTAAAAGACAGCACCGTAAACATAAAAAATAAAAAAAAACATAAACCGTGTTATTGTGTCGGGTACTGAAGTCATGGTGTATTTTATAGCTGGTTATGAGCCTGTGCTATTGTACAGCGGGAAGTTTCACTCGCGTGAAGGGCCTCCACACATGCTTCCCTCAAATGGATCTCTGGTCTCTGCTTCATTGCCCCGAGTTGTTTTTGTTCCTTTTTGGGAGGTTCGCCTCTGTTGGAGGTCTTATTTGTTTCCTGAATGGCTAATATGCCAAGCTCATGGCTGGGCCGAGGCTGCTGAGAGGGGGGCCTTGTTTCTCTCAACTCTTCCAGGGCGGGCCGTCTGACTGCGCAGCCTGCACGTCCTCATTTCCATACAGCTGCTCCAGAGTAACAATCCCTGCAGACCTCGCAAGCTGCCTCCATGAGTATCAGCAAAGGATCTTTCCCGAAGAATAAGAGCGGCCCAGCGGGTTACCGAGGGGTGCAGCTTGTGGATCGCTGGCATCTGTGTAAACCGTGTAGGTTGACACATAAAGCCTGTAGCTTTTAACAAACTCCAGAGGAAGTCGCACACATCATTATTCTGAGCTTTAAACCGATTACGTGAATCATCGAGAAGACAAATGGACCAGTGTGAAAGGAGGAGGTACTAGGAACATCAGCGATTACATGCAGTGGATTAGTGCAGGCAACAAATGGTGCAGATGCTCCAGGCTTTAAAGCTTCATGTGACATAACAGCACCACAGCTGTTAGCTTGCAAGCAGGCTTGGCTCTTGAAAGTAATAACATAGTTTAATACTTTACCTAGCATATAGATAGATGGATGGATAGATAGGTGCTTCATTTATCCCAAAGGGAACTTGTAAACTTTATCCATACTTTTTGTGATGAATACAAAACAAAGTGTGTGTGAAAGATAAATAAAGCAATAAATACTAAAAAAGAAGCTACAGGCTGCCGCTAGTGCGGCACCAAGAACGAATCACCTTGATGACAAATCTGATTTCTGTAATTACTGCTTCTTTTTTTTTTTCCCATCTGCATCTGAAGAACAGAAATCTCCTGGTTTAAAACCACACCTAGGACACTACCTGTGCTCACCAGTTCTGCTCATTTTTTGGTATGGAAGTGCAATTTGGCATCAAACCGAAGGGGGGGGGGGGGGGGCTTGTTGGTAGGCTGTAAAGGCTGAGTTGGCTAACTCTCACCAGTGTGTGATGTTCTACCACATCAGTAGATGGTTTAGGATGCAAGTCTGGATATAGACAAGACGGTCTCATTGGCAACCCTTCATAATAACAGTGCGCACTCGCCATCTTGTTGCTTTTAAGAATATTTTCAACATCTGGTTGAAGCACTTCCATTTGTTTTCATTTTCATCGAGATATTTTCCGCTCTTTTGTATCGTTCCTCAGATGTTCACCACAGCGTCTTTGCCATCAGAGGAATTTTCATTAGTCTGCTCCTGCTGGAGTCTTGCTTACCTGAGAATCCCCATCTGGAAAATCGACTCTAATTGCAGCACTTCTGTCTTAAACACTTCTTCTTCTCTCTCTCTCCCTCTCACCTGCTTCATTTCACCCACATCTCTGTTTTTCCCTATTTCTCTTCCCCCTCTCTGTCTCTCTCCCTCTCCTCCCATGATCCATTCAGATTTCCTTTAAAGGTTAGCTGTGAATTTAAACTCATCCAAGAGCCGTAATTACAGCGGCGTTTAACTTTAACACGCCCTCACAACAGCTTCGGCTTAACTACATGAACCACCGCATGCTTTTAACTCCAGAACAAAAGCGCGCACAGCTTTATCGAGATGAGCATCGAGACAGTTTAGAAAGGTTTTTTTTTTTTTTTTTTTTTTTTTGCAAATTATACCCAAAACACCGCGTTGAATCTAAATACCGGTGAGATCAAAGCCTCGCGGATCCGTGCAAAAAAAACAACAAAAAAACAACCCGAGTACGCTCACGCGAGCGTACTCGGGTTTTTTTCCCCTGTAATCAGTTACGCAATACCTCTTTAAGGTGTTTTAGAACATCTGTAAAGGCTTTTGTTCTTAGACGAAAATTCTTCCCAAACACGGAAACCATTTTGTGATCTTACTTCATTAGCATATTGTTTGATTTGATTATGGGAAGTTGGGAAGACGTTAACAGGTAAAAGATTCCCACATTGTCATTTCTGTTCAAATGAATTGGCCGCACGGAATGAACCACGCCCACCATCGCCTTAACATCCGGACGAGGAAAGTTGCCTCGAGCGAGTCTTTTGATTAGATGTTCGTAACTCCATGATAGCTAGGTTTGCAAAAGAAGTGCAAAACCCTCAAAACCTGAAACATGCTCAGGAACATGTCTTCTTTGCATGGGAAAACCAGTTCATCATGGTGTGCACGCATTTCTACTTTGCAGCATCTACACCATGCCTACAAACAGTCACCTGGGAAATTTCCCTGTTTATCTTTTCAGTTTATGTTAATACACGTTTCTGGACAACATAGAACCATTTCCTTTTTCGCTTTCAATTTGTCTGCAGAAATTGTGTAGATTTAATCATGGATGGGAATAACCAATACACCCAAGAGGATTTCTCGATTCAAATTTTTTTTTTGTTGTTTGGATCACAATTTTATAAAAATGCTAATTTGATATTACTTTTCCAGATTTCTAACTTCACAACTCTAAATAACCTCAAATGCAAACATATCAATGTAAAATAATAATAAGAATAAAATGATTGATTTTAGAGTCAGTGTGGCGATACCCAAAATGCCACAAAAAAGAATCGCGATACAAGTTCGGGTTCAAGTAGGCTTTTATTGTCCTTTCAACCATTTACGGTTCAGTACACAGTGTAACGAAACAACGTTCCTCTGGGACCCAGGTCCTACATACAACATACATTAACAAAAACTAACTAGCGTACTAAGAAACCTGATTAGCTGTTTAGCTGAGACAGGACAGATTGACGAGACAACATAAATTTATCACATAAATTCACAAAAACTAACTAGCTAACTAAGAAGCCTAATTAGCTGGCTAGCTGAGACGAGGCTGATTTGACATTTTAAGTTAACAGAAAAGCAGTCCTATAACCGAAAAACTATACAAAATCAACTATACAAAAAAAAAAAAAAAAGTCCTACACAAAAGAAAACAAAGTGCACACGCAAATGTGATGGGTAACTGAAACTATTTTTCCCTATGTCCAGATTCAATGCTGATTACCTATTTTAACAGAATTTCTTACCCCAAAAGGTTTTCCATGAGGGTCCTTATTCCGTAACTAGCGCAGTTTTGGTGTAAACACACACTTCTGGGTATTCTGCAGGTACTGATTTTTTTGTTTGTTTAGTTTGGACAGTTGCTTTTTTCCCCCCTCTCAGTCACTGCCTGTATTTTTGGTTCCACCCACACAAGGCAGTTTATAAAGTTGAAATTTGTTTATCGCTTTTTAAAGATCTTACCTGGGCTCAAATGACAAACCTAGAGAAGAAAAAAATGTGAGTATTTGAAAGAATGCTATGGAAATGGATAAGGATGCATATTGTCTTTGCTCATTGTAGAACAATTTAACAAACTACCGTTCAGTGGTACTTTAACCATACAATGTCATTTTAGGAATTTATTATTGTGTTAGTACGACAACACTTCTGATTTCCAAACATCAGTATGTTACCACAAAAGTAAATTTTGGAAAAGGATATTTGTGTGCCTGAAAAGAAAAGTATATCATCTATGTACTGTATATTGTATACCACTTTTCAAACAATAAAACACAAATTAAGCTGCCAGTCAAAGCAGAAGCAGGTGCAACCTCAGGAAAAGTCCATGGTTCTGCAGCGTGCTGAGTAAAACTTGGTTGCTAATTTCCTTATAAAACTGCACAAATTATACCTGAGACTATAGGGGTCCTCAAATGCTGTCACACCAAAAACTGACTGTCATTAATTAGTGTTTATTAGGCTTTCTCTTTAGTTTTCACACTATAGCATGTGCCCAAGACAGTACTGTATTTCTCAACACTACACCAATTCTTACATTTCCTGTTACTTGTTCAAACCTTACTTTAGACCTTTAAGTAATGCATCTACTGATTAGTCCTCAATTTGTATGAATGACTGCATAATTGCTTTAAATATTAATTAAAGCAATTAAACATAGAGAAAAAAAAACAAACATGGCAGGCTTTTGAAGTTAAACAGACATTAGGTCCATCAAAACTGCTAATCGTTCCTGTTACGATAAGCACTAGAAGGCGCATCCACGTTCGACACTGTCAGTTGACAAGCCGACACGCTAAGCGAGAAGGACAATATCTTGGCGCTCATGCGTCGCCCGTGTCTGTCGTTGACTGTGACGAGAACATTACAGGGTAGAGATTTGGCGCTCTCACGGTTCACGGATGGGCCGAGTGTTTATGAGAAACAAGAGCGACGCTATGAACCTGATCCAGGAGCAGCAGCTGCGTTGTCTTAGCACATCAGGCACGGAGCTCAGGGTGTGTTTCGGAGACCGGGTACATGCCGAGAAGCAGCGAGCTTCCCTCGTCCTTCATCGGCATGTCTAATCTGGTGTGTGTGTGTGCGTGTGTGTGTGTCATGCAGCTGTGGTGGGTGATGTTCTCACACACGAGTGCAGGTGCTGTATATAGTTTAAGCGCTGCGCTGTGTGCAAACCACGGGAACTATCTTGGCAGAAGAAAAAATCTATAGGCGTAATCGGTAGGACAGTAACAGTAGCGCTTACGTCATAGCAGCTTTGAGTCTCACTGATATTGGAGACTCCTTCCTTGAATGTGAAGTAACGTCCATCTTTTGACAGGAAATTTTACCGTGTCAGCGATTTTTAGCATTTCATCATGTTACCGTGGAAACAGTAACAAATTATTTCAGAAAACAAACATGACCGATCTGATTCAAGCGTCCGTATAAATTTAAATCGTCTTTGTCGTGCAATTTTAAGACGAGACGTTCCACCACGTCAACACCTCCAAACGTGAAGGCAAAACACCTGTATTATTTAAAAGAACCATTCTGTCCTTCATCAATAATATAGAACTGATACAGGAGTTAAGTGCTCATGAATAATTCCAGACTCCTGGGACAAGAGGGACGGCGAGACGTTCCAGGTTTTGCGCCTTCAGTCTGGTTTTCACTCGGCGTGTCCAATGTTTTTGTTTATTTTTTAATGGTGTTTTTAAGTTCACTAGAGTTCTACAACAGCAACCATCTTTACACACCGCACCAAACTCGCGTCATACGTTTTTGTGTATGTGTGCAACGTTTTGTTACCTCGGCGGCAGGAAGCGACGACGTCAAATCCAAGTGTTGAATTATTAACTGTTAGCAATCTCAGTCTCCTTACACACAAACACACTTTCGTCTTAGTTATTATAGACGATACTGCCTTTGTTTCAAAACAAGGCACTGTTTGGATGCGTGACGGGCGTTCCTGGTCAAACAAGGGCGGAGCTTAGAATATATATATATATTTTTTATTTCAATGACCTTGTTACTAGTGTTAAATTCTATTAAATAGAAGAAGTGCCTGCCAAAGCACTCTTTTTCATTTCCCATCTCCCCACCACCAACACCCACGCCCCAAAACAAATGGACCCCTATATAGGAAATCTCATTCCAAGTCGAACACAACCCAAACGAACCATGCCGTATATTTAGGTAGCCTAATTTCAAATGAAACACAACCCAAAACACAAATGCCTCAATTGTTTTCAGCCTTTTCGAGTGCCCCAAGCCAAAAAAAAAAAAAAGCCCTTTCAAGGCAGCCTCATTCCAAAAGAATCACAACTTAAGGCAAAGATTTCCCATGTGCGTAACAAAATCCTAAATGGATGCCTAAACTAAAATGTTCCCCCTATTTAGGTAGCCTAATTCCGAATGGAACACATGAGCCAAAAAGATGCCCCCTACATAGGTAGGCTAATTTTAAATGGTACACAACCTGAAGCAAAACACACCCCATAAATAGGTAGCCTAATTGCAAATGGGACACAACCTGAATGAGAAACATGCCCCCTTTGTTGGTACTACCCTAATTCCAAATGATGCACAACCTGAACCAAAAACATGACCCCTATGTAGGTATCTTAATTCTGAATGGAAAATACCCTGGGAGAAAAAAAAAACATTTCCCTAAGTAGGTATCCTAATTCCAAATGGTGCACAACCTAAACCAAAAACATGACCCTTATGTAGGTAGCCTATTCCACCCCCCATGAAAAAACAAACAAACAAATAGCGTACGTTTTTAAATTGCAAGACCTTACTACTAGTATTACATACTGTACGAGACGGTATAATCACTGAGTCACTTTAGCTTGAACAAGCTATTGATGTATTTAATGATTAATGATGTATTGTTTTTATCAACACTGTTTGTTTGAGAGATTCAGTACAAAAATATATTAGCTTCGGATCTAGCTGAATAACTAACGTTACTCGTCGACGACTGGCTATTTAACGCTAACCTTTATAGATTTAACTACGTCAAACTCTAGGTATACATTTGAGCAATCTCTCGGGCTGTTTTGTTCACTAACGGTCTAAACTCTGACTGTGAAGTAAATGTGTTTAGTCCTAGTGTGCAATCTGAGGCAAACCTTTGAAGTCTTTGTCAGATCCTCATTGCTATTGTATTACATCAGCTCTGCTCCATTCTGTCTGTCTTTCTTTCTTTATTCGACGTTTGTCTTTTATTTATTCATCTTTTCTGACATGCCGTCACTCAGCGATATGTCTCTAACTAGTGACTTTGCCACGTATCACAGATGGAGTGCTAATGACACCGAGTACAGCAGTGTGGTTGTTTGAGACAGAGCCCATGACTGTAGGTTTAATAGATAAAGCGATGATGTGAAGAAGTGGAATGTGAACGATGTGTGTGTGTTTATCTTGCACTCTTCTGATGAGTCACTGTGTTATTCTTCATCAAGATGTTCCATCTGAACAGGAACAGTGGCTAATGGAAAAACTCAACACATCATGGCTTACAGTATATAATGGACGTGTTGTATTTATCCAACTAATACGGGTTACGAAAAGCAAAAATGTTCCTGTTCTAGGCAGCTCCTCTTCAAACTGTAACGGAATTCCTCTAGCTAGATGGCCTCACCCCAAATCAGCACAACTCAACCAAAACAAACATCTCTAGTTAGGCAGCCCACCCCCAAGGAAAAAAAAAGCACACATTGCATTGTAAAAATGTGCACTACCTAAGGAGCCCCCGTTTATGGGAAACACAACCTGGACCCAAGAAGTACCCTAACTGAGCAGACTCGCAACAATTTGAACAAATTCTCCTAAATAGGCAGAGTCCAATCCAATCCCTAAAGGGTGTACACTGGGGGCATTTAACGCCCCTTTTCCTATATATATATATTATATATTCCTATATTTTCCTATATATAACTTTTCATATATGGAACACACTCGCCACAGGCCCCTAGAATGCCCCACTCACTACAAAGAACACAAACGTAGTCGAAAAGTTCCCTACCTAGGCAGCCTAATGCCAAAAGGAACTCACCCCAAATAATGATAAAAAAAAAAATTTATTGCCCCCAAGTGGAACACAACCTCAACCTAAGCATGTCCCCTATAGAGGTAGCCTAATTTCAAAAGTAACATAACCTAAAGCAACACACACCTCCTGTTTAGGCAGCCTAATTGCAAAGGCAGTCTTAACTAGTCTTAACCAGAAAGTGTTTCATATCTAGGCAACCTCATCCCAATTGGGACACTACCTTAAGCAGAAACAAGTTGTGTTTTCCAGATGGAACACACTCACCATAGGCCCCTACATAGGCTTCCTAACCACAAACAAAAACCTGACCAGAAAATGTGCCCTACCAAGGCACCCTCATTCCAAAAGCATTTCAACCCAATCCAGGAACTCCCCCCCCCCCCCCCCCATGTAGGTAACTTCATTGCAAATGGTGCATAACCAGAAACAAAACATTCCACCTACGTCGGTAGCCTAGTTCCAAGTGGTACACAACCTGAACCAAAAACATACCCCCTGCATAGGTAGCCTAATTGCAAATAGAACACATGTCTTCTGCGTATGTGGTCTCATTCTAAATAGTACACACTCTGAACCAAAACATGCCCTCTACACAGGTAGTCTAATTCCAAATTGTACCCAGCCCCTGAACCAAAAACATGCCCACTACATAGGTAGACTAATTGCAAATGGAACACAACCTAAACCAATGCATACTCCCTCCTTAGTTAACTTCACTCCAATGACCGGCAACCTGAAGCCAAAGATGCCCCATATTTAGGTAGGCTTATATACTTAATCTTATCCACACAAACCTGGCCAAACAATGCATCCTAACAAGGCAAATGGAACATAACCCAAGCCAAAAAATCCAAATCTCAAACAAGCCCCCTACAATATATACGTAGGTGGCCTAATTTCAAGGAAACACTGACCCAAAGCCAAAGGTCAACTACCAAAAAAGCCTCTCCACAAATGTAACACCACCCAAAGCAAAACACAGCTCCTGTATAGGTAGCCTAATTCTTCGGGGGATACACCTTGAACAAACGGTGTACCCTACTTAGGCAGCATAATTGCAAAGTAAACATAACACAGACCAAAAATGCTCCCGGTATCAGAAACATAAAAGTATTCTAATTAGGCCCAGGAGGGAACAGGATAATCTGTGCCCCCTCATAAAAGATGTCTTCCAAGGCTCCCTGACCACAAAGGAAACACAACCCACACCTAAAACAAAGACTGTCTACTCGGGCGGTCTCCTCTCCTAATTAAACACACTCCACTTACCAAGGGAGCTTGATTCCAAAAGCAGCGCAACCCAAACCACAAATGTCCGCTAAGCAGACACCATCTGCGCAAAAAAAAAAAAACAACCAAAAAAAAAGTCCCCCCTCTGACTTGGACTCCATCACCACGCAGGGAAGGCAAACTGAACGGAAAAGCAAACACCCCTACTGAGACGCTCTCCTAATCTGATTAGGCATCTTGGCACCAGAAACAGCAGAAATCAGAGCAACAACGTCCCCTATGCAGGGACCCTAACTAGTCCACTGTCCTGACCCCGAAACTCGTCGGGTTTGAACCTGTCAGTCTGAAGAGAGTGGAGTTCAGAAAGAACGACCGTGATGACTCGGACATGTCTGAACATGTTTACACACTTAAGAGCACACACACACACACACACACACACACACACACTCATGCACGTGTGCTTCTGCGTCAATGTATTTCAGGAAAAGGTCTCATTCCAAGAACTGTTTGTGGTTCAGTAACAGGTAAAGACACACGTTGTTCGGAATCCCTGTTCCAGCTCCGATTTCTTCATCTGTGTGTGTGTGTGTGTGTGTGTGTGTGTGTGTGTGTGTGAGTGTGTGTGTGTGCGCGCCCATGCGTGCTCTCCAGCGAAGCTCCATCAATGTTCTAACATGGCTGCCCGTCCCATCTCTCATCACCACACGTCTTATTAAACGCTGACCTTTCCAACACCGTCTGCTCCCTCAGCTACACCACAGAGTACACAGTGCAGAAACTGCAGAGGGACTCACACACACACACACACACACACACACACACTCACACACACACACACACACACACACACGCACGCGCACAAATACACAGAATCTCTCTCCCACACACTCAGTAGGAAAAAGCAGTGCAGCTCCGCTAGCGGATAAAAATAGGTGCAAAATTACAGTGCTTCAGCTCCTCTAACAATGCAGCAATATGGCCGAGGGAACAGAGCGAGGGAAGACTCTCTCTCTCTCTCTCTCTCTCTCTCTCTCTCTCTCTCTCTCTGTGTGTGTTTGCAAGTTAAGGTGAAACTGAAGCAGCCTGCATGTGTTTCTCTGCGAGTTTGCTGCCTTTAAGGTCATGAGTTGAGGCAGCACATCTTGTGTCGCTTAAGGGGAAGGTCAGGAGTCGGACTCCTAAACGTTTGATGTGTGTGCGGGTCAGTGATGGGTTACTTAACATTTCCTCTTCCTATGAGTGATTTATACGGCTCTCCCGAGGGTCGTTCGGCGCGTTCACACTTCCTCTGTAAAACATGTGCTCCTTTCTGCACTTCACTCGTCTTCCCTGTCTCTGTGTGTGTGTGTGTGTGTGTGTGTGTGTGTGTGTGTGTGTGTGTGTGTGTGTGTGTGTGTGTGTGTGTGTGTGTGTGTGCGCGGTTTCACTCTTTGCGCCAGCACCTTCACTACACTGACTGTTGAATTAGTAAAGCGATGTACAGTACAGTCCATCTACTGCCACATGGTTTACTACTGAATGCAATTTGTGTGTGCGTGTTGTGGGATGGAATTCGTTCAGTTGAATCGATGAGATTAGAAATAGAGAGAGAGAAAGAGAGAGACGAGGCCGAGCGTTTGCTGAAGGATGATGCTGAGAGGAAAAGAAGAACTTCAAAAGAAAGTTGAAAAAAGAAATATTGTCACGTTCTCGCTGAAAGCGACAAAAAGAACTGAGGAACAGAGAGCTACAGGATTGCTTCTTATAGTGCAGAGAGAGAAATGTAAACAATAAAATACTTGCATAAAGGTTCCCATGGGAATAACATAATGACCTTAAGATAGCAGAAGGAAGAAAAGGGGGAACGAGAAAGAAAGACAAAATGAAAGAAAGCGAGAACGGAAAGAAGTAGGCAAGAATGGTGGAAGAAAGCCGAGAGCATGGAGGAAAGAAAAAAAGAAAGGAAAGATAGGGAGATAGAAAAAGCTAGACGAGGGAAGAAGAAATTTTAAAAATGATTTTAGAGAACAAGGAGGAAAAAGAAAATTCACAGAAAGGGGTGAGAAGGAGAGCAAGAAAAAAAGAAGGTAAGGAAATAAAGGAAGAGAAAGAAAAAAAGGGAAGAAATGATAAAAGTGAAAGAAGAAAGACAAAAAGGTTTTGCAGTGAGAACAAGAAGAAGCAGAAAGAAGGGGAGAATGGAATTAAGAAGAAATAAAATAAGCTGAGGAACGAAAAGGAGAAAGAAAGGGAAAACAAGAAAGAAAGAAGTATGAAAGAAATGCAGAAGATGGAAATGAGGAGAAGAGGGATAATAAATAAATAGAAACAGAACAAGGAAGAACGAAGAAAGAAAATACTTAAGAGCAAGGGGTAAAAAAAGTGAGAGAAGAAAGGAAGAGCAGGGAAGTAAGAATGAGGAAAAGAGAGAGGAGGGGGAAGAGCAGGATAGAAAAATAAGAGAGAGAGAGAGAGATGTGCTTAAAGGGGGATATAAAACGGAAGTGGAAACGGAAAGAGGAGTGTGTGTAACTGATGAGTTTGTGGTGTGGGCGAGGCTGCTGATTGGTCGGCTGCCGTAGGAAACCTCACACTTTTATCTGAAACACTTTATACAGTATCAGGTTTATTAAATAATATGTACAATTAGTGTGTGTGTTTAAGTAGTGAGAAATAGCACCTAACAGGTAAAGTAGCGCGAGTAAGGTCATGCAGCCCTGAGGTTACGGGAGTCTCTCTTTCTCACTCACACACACACGCACGCACACGCACACGCACACACACGCACACAGACAGAGTGAGAGTATATATTCCAGTAGCATGTTGAGGCATGTAGAACTTCAGGCCACACACACACACACACACACACACACACACACATACATTCTCTCTCTCACTCATCAGAGCATTGTGGTCGTGTCCCAAACGACACTCCCTATTTATTATGTCACCCACACACACACACACATCCCCATCAGCCCACTGTGGCGGTGTTCCAAACTCCACACCACCCTCATTTGTCTCTGTGCATTGTGGGTAATTAATACCTAATAGGATGCTGTGGGCGTGTCTGAGTGATGGCTTAGGAAAGAAAGAAAGTAAAGTAAAGAAAGTACATGTGCCGCGTGAGGAGCAGCGCACGTGACCTGGCGGGAATATTTATGAAACACACGTGTTGTGATCAGTTTCTCTTTGTTAAGAGCATCAGATTACATCATGGAATATTAAACCTGCACGTTAGGTTTTGTCTCGTTAACATTTCATTCTCACAGGGTTTGTGTGTGTGTGTGTGTGTGTGTGTGTGTGTGTGTGTTAAAGTAAACAGTCATCACTCATGGTTAAACTGACATGATTGAAGAATGAAGCTTTAATGAGGTTTTGTGTAGTTGGTTTTAAAAAAAGATAAAGAATGTTAATGAAATTGTTGAGAAATATCCATTGGTGCGAGTTTGCTCTGGTCTCTTTTCTGTTATCCTTTCCCCTGCATCCATCACTATGGCAACAGCTAGACGAATGTTGGGTTGGTGTGTGAGGTCAAGGGGGCCCTGTGGGAGTGTGTGTGTGTGTGTGTGTGTGTGTGTGTGTGTGTGTGTGTGTGTGTGTGTAGCCTTTTCTCTCGCCTCTCAGGACAAAAACCCTGCCTAAACTTTACACAGCGGACTGGAATGCGAGGCATGTGAGAATCGTCCCGTCTGCGCTGTCTGAACACACACGCACACACATTTCCCCCAAAAGCAGGTGGTTCTCAAGGAAGACTTGGCGCTGCCTGAATGGTCAGCTTATACAGTAAAGTGTAACTGGAAATTAAAATTATTATTAATAATAATAATAATAAAATAAGGAATCTAGAAATAGTGTGAAACCACAGCAGGATGTGAGTCTGGACGGACGGGGCGGAAAATGAGGGGAGCAAGAGACTGGACTAAAGGCTGAGACACTGGACTTAAAGAATAGAAAGACTGAAATAAAGGGATTGAGAGTGGAACTGGATTGATGGGGGAGTGAGACTGGATTGATGGGGAAGTGAGACTGGGCTAAAAGAAAAAGAAAAAAAACGTGCCCCAGCACTGGTTAGCAGTGAGTAAAGTGTGTGTTGTGCGTGATGTGTTACGCCCGTTACGTCAGACTCCCCTCAATGAAACACTCTCTCGCTGAGCTCCACTGATGAACTGATCGCCAGCTGATGATGTCACAGCGGCCTTTACAGCGACTGACCAATCAGCAGCTCTTAATACACTCAGGATCCTAAATAAAAAACACTCACTATTTATAATCACGCTGCTCTTTTCTCCACCTTTCCTTCAGTCAATTCACTGCCACTTTCTCCATAATTGGAATGGAAATTTATTCTTTTCAGTGAATCATTCTTTTTTTTTTCTCTCTCTCTCTCTCTCTCTCTCTCTCTGGTGCATTATTTTCCTAATTTCATTTTTCTTTCTGATTTGATCATTGCAGATTGAATTATTTAGTTTTATTTTCACTTTAATTTCCGCTTTGAGTCCGGGCAGCTCGCTTTACACAGCAAGCACGCACTGAGTCAGCACTCGAGCATCACTGCAGCTTTAGTTCGTGCTGAATTAGAAACTGTTTCCTCCTCGTGTGTGTGTGTGTGTGTGTGTGTGTGTGTGTGTGTTTGTATGTGTGGTGGTGTTCTGTTCTTCTACAGATTTACAATAAGTGTGAATAATTGAGTCTGATAGCTGCAGCCGGGGGGTTAGAGGGACACGGAGGTCCAGGGGGTGAGAAATACCCCGTGCTCAGTCATGGGGAATAACTCTGAGACGAGAAGGAGGAGGTGTGTGTGGTGTGTGATGGCAGATTGCAGTGTGTCTTTTCAGCATCGTCAATGTCGTGCATGATGGCCGTAGCAAACGTGATTATTAGCGATAACGTCTAAGCCTTCCGAAAGGTCCGATGTCGCACACGCCAATGAGAAGGGTTACATGGTAACCACGACACGATTTTTTCACAATTATAAACTTTAAAGTGCATGACAGTGTGTGTTATTCAGTAACTCAATCCAGACCCGTAGACTTCCTGGGCCTTTCAAGGGTTAATATTCAACAGGATAATCCCATTTACGTTCGGATCAGCAGTTTACAAAACACTTGTTATAAGGATCTATGTGTAGCGACGTGCAAAAAGACTCCTCCACGCGTTCAGCTCATTATTAGCTAGCTGATTTACCCACGTCCGTGAACGTTACCTCGCTGGCCAGCGAATACTACTATTAACACCTACAGTCATAAAACCATCCAGCAGCCCCTCCTTAGCACCTCCTTGTTTTCCTTGTTGTTTTGGGAGTCGAGTAGTGAATATTAATGAGTGACGGCGGGTCTGTTTTATGAATATTCATGATCTCTGGGTGGTCCGAGAGCGGGGGGAAAAAAAAGGCAAATACTTTGAGTTTAATCTGTAATGTCTCAGAGTGAGAGTGTTATTCTAAGAATATTGTTCAGATAGTTAATAACGTTTTTAATACAGGACGATTTTACGAAAATTTAGCATAGATGTGAACTTTCCAGTATTAAAAACGTAACACAAAGGTACTGCGTAAAGTTGCCGTTCTAGTCTATTCTTTTTTTCTTGACCAGAAGCTACCATATTAAGGTGTTAATTATCACTACAGTAATTAACACTTGACAAAATGACATCATTAGTTATTAGTATTTCCCCTTTAAACGCATGTGCCCACTGTCGCAGGTGCTTGGGCCCGATCATCGTTGCTTGCATCTATATTTTATGTGTATTCCTAGAAACCTTTAGCTAAAACCTAATAAATAAATGGTACGTTACCTTTTTTTTTTTTTTTGCTTTTGTGTGGACTTTCTCTGACCAACAGTACACCAACTTCACTTATGATGTCGCACTTAAAATCATAAAATAATGTCAGATTTTTATTCATTACTAGCGTAAGTCCCCGTCATTGATGGGTGAAGTATTTCTGGAAATAGTTAAACGTTTAAAGATGAAGCTGATCATTATCGGTCACAAAACTTGTAAAACTGCTCGTAGCTTCCCTTCTACTCAACATCTTGATTTCATTAATGGTGCAGGTTTAACCTGAGCTAAATACCTACAGTAAGTACTGGCAAAGTTTCATTAAATTCCTTTCAGCCATTTTTCTGTGATGTGCTTTGACGAAATCCTGCTGGACTGATAGACAGACAAATGTTTCTGATGCTGGTTTCGGGTCCTCCAACATGTCAAACATAAAGCTAGACTTCTGACCGATGTACAGACAAAACCTAAAAAAGTTTTAGCTAAATCCTGATGATAAATAAACGAAAACTACACATTCGCCTTTTTCTGTGGAGTTTCTCTCAGCAACAATACACCTGCTTCCCTTATGATGTCACAAATGGTTTAAATGGGTAAATTAGAGTAGATTGTATTAGTTGCTAGCATAATCATTGACACCATCGTTTGTTTTTCTGCGGAGTTTCTCTGACCGACAGTACACTAACCTCCCTTATGACGTCACAGTGTCTTGTTTTATTAATTCGAAGAATTACCAACCACACGCTCTGTTGTTTCGCACCGAAACGAAATAATTAAATATTACATTTTATATACATGGAGACTTTCTGTAGAGGAGAAATGCCTCTGCTGAATCGACTCGGAAATGAGTCAGGAATCGACTCCTTTAAGCGATTCAGAAATCGGAGGCCCTCCCTCTCTCTCTCTCTCTCTCTCTCTCTCTCCACCCCTCCCTCTCGGTCTCCTCCTCCTCTCTCCTCTGTCCTCCTCCTTCTCCTTATTCCATCGCAGCCCTTCGTGGACGCTACACGGAGGGCTGACTGAGTTGCGCGCCGTGTGTGTGTATGTATGCGCGTGTGTGTGTGTGTGTGTCTGCGTGCGTGTGTGTACAGGATTCTTGTGTGGATTATTTATTCTCCTGCCTTTTCATTCCGGACGCCGTGTGTCTTCAGCTTGTCCACGGAAATAAACAGAGAGAGAGACAGACAGCAGAAAGAAGGGAGAGACAGGGAGAGAGAGAGACGGAGCATGTCCGCCGCATCGCACACGGGTTTGGGTGCTCCCGAGCGCGCACACCGCGAGCCGCAGTAGCAGATCAATTCCTATAGAGATAAAGAAATAAACAGGAACCAGGAGGCTCGTCCTGTCCTCCTCTCTTTCCGTCTCTCTTTCTCTCCTCTGTGTGCGCGCCGGCGGATCTTCAGCAGCCATGGGCTTCTACGGCACCTTGAAGATGATTTTTTACAAAGTGAGTACCGGCTGCGTGTGTGTGTGTGTGTGTGTGTGTGTGTGTGTGTGTCTCTCTGCCTGCGTCTTTTTCTCTCTCTCTCTCTCTCTCTCTCTCACTCTCTCTCTCTCTCCGCCCTTGAGCACACGCCATGAGCAGGTTTGATTTACCGAGCGTGTGCGGCACGACGCGCAATTTTATGGCCACTGCGCAAAAACATTACCCGACTTATGTGTGTGTGTGTTTTTTTTTATTATTTTTCCAATTATTTATTAATTCCTTCCCTGGGTGGGGTGCTATTTATATCAGGATTGAGGCGTGGCTGTGATGCACAGCCTTCCTATGGATCCACACATGCGTTATAACCGCTCTATAGACGTGCGTAACACACAGGCGTAACCGTGTGTGTGTGTGAGAGAGAGAATCAAGGTGTGTTGGCTGAGGATATATATTCCTTGACTTCACTGAAGCCATCTGGTCATCAGCATCACTGCACCTGTGCTCACTAGAGCGCGCACACACGCGCACACGCATTTTTTTTACTTATATATATATATTCTAGGCACGTCTCCAGTTCCAACAACCCATACGTACAGCTCTCACATTTCAATATCGAATCTATATAGAAGTTGTATACATGCCGATGTCCTGTTGAGCATGCTCAGTGCGATCCCTGCGTCCTCTTCAAGGGTGTGTGTGTATATTTGTGTGTTGGAGCAGAACGGAACGCAATATCGATTACCGAACAGGTTTTCTGACACACTGTGATATACATCATCCCGTACGATGGCTCAAACCCCCCTCACCCCCCTCATAATTGTAGCGTGAAGGCCTTAATTGCTAAGGAGTGCGCTTCTGAGATTCGGAACGCTGCATGCAGTAATCTCGGCGTTTGTGTCGCTGAGATTACAGGACAGCAGAGAGAGCGAGCGAGAGAGAGAGAAAATGCTGATTCGACATACAGGAAATGCGCATGGGTACATGGGGTTAAAAATAAATAAATTAGTAAAATGAATTAAAAAATAAACCTGCTGGGTTATAGTTTAATATTAAAAAAAGACCAGGAGTAGATCTTAGTGCTAGCTGGTTACTATGGGTGCGTTAGTGCTGTGGATCATCATTTAGTTATTTATAAGTTAATTACAATCAGTCATCAGTGACGTATACTTCCGCACCGGTTCGTAGTGAAGGGAAAACTCCCTGAGATCATAAGAACATGAGGAAGGAACCAGACTCAAAAGAAAACCCGTCCTTATTTGGGTGAGACCAAATAGCGAAACCACTACCAAATACATTTTCTGGAACTTTGTGTTTTGAGGGTAAAAATGCAACTGTGTAACAGGACCAGGGTGCAGCGATACCATACAAATATTGGATCATGTTACCTGGAGAGACACGAGTATGTATCACGGTATCTCGATATTTAGGTTTTGATACCCAGGTTCATGCTGATAAAAATTTTTTTTAAATAAAAATTATAAAAGCATGAAATGTGATCAATCTCTTAATCAAAGTTTGTGATCATGTTTACCTGCGATAAATATATCGTAACATGATTCATCACCACCATCGTCTATCACGTCCAGTATCGACCAACCCTAATTGAAAAGTTACAAAAGCACTTTAAAATGATCAGGCGCTAACCGAGCAGTCGAGGTGGGTATTGATCCAACGGCGGCGCTCAGTATCGGGTCATTACGCCTCTTAAACTGTTCGAATGCTGAAGTCCCCGGTTTCCTGTTGGGAAATTTTTACAACTGTCGAACATCATTATTGTTTTCAGTCGTCACAATACACTTCTGACACGACATGATATCTTTTTGTAACATTAAATATCACACATGTAATGTTTATATTGTTCATCAACGTTTTTGTACTGTAACACTTTTTTTTAAATGTTAAAAAGTGGCGTGTAAGTATGAGCACGAAGGAAATCCCAGTAGTGTGTGTGTGCGTGTGTGTGCGCGCGCGGTTGGGTGGGGTGGCAAAAGGAGCATTGAAGCTCGTACAGTTCTCCAAACACCAGGTTCTCAACGTGTCTTAGGTTGCATTTTAGGTGGAGATTTGCATACCTTCTCTCTCTCACACTCACACACACACACACACACACACACACACACACACACACACACACACAAAAATACCCACACCCACACTCTCAAACACACCTGTTCAGCCCTCAGGTGGAAATTCACCACACATGCTATGAGCATACAGCTTTGCATACTCAGTAAGTAGAAGGTAAATGAAAGGTTGCTTATGTGTATGAGGAAGTGTGTGTGTGTGTGTGTGTGTGTGTGTTTAATTAAATGCTTGGTGATGAAACTTTATTAATAAATTTAGATTAATTATCCAGCCTCTGCTGTAGCGGATCTAAAGAGAAATCCATCTCCTTACACAGTGCTAATGTGATACTTGGATATTTATCACAATATAGTTAGTGTGGAAAGTTCCTTCCTCCAGTTCCTTATTTGTGGAACATCCCATAATTCCCTTCTCTGTGCATGCCGTTGTCACCATGGAGCACGTCTGCCTCGCCAGTAAACGTTGTTTAATCTCGTTCCTGATAAAGCGTTTGTGTTTATCGATTGATGTTCCCATGGCTACATTGTGTTATCTAGGCTAATGTAATCGGTTATATGCCCTCACGTGACCACATGGTAACGCACGGTTGATGGCGTCTTCAACAGCGAGAAACGTTCAGAAGAGTTTTCATGTACTTTACATACACTTTACATAGTTTGTAAAAGTTGATGTGTGTTTATGTAAAAGTTTGCTATTCGTATTAGTAATAATAGTAGTAGTAGCAAATGGAGAGGTAATAATTGTTATAGCAGTTTAGGAGTTGTGGTAGTAGTAAGTGTATTATTAATAGTAGTATTATTAAAGGTAACCATCATAAAGGTATTAGAAATATAATTATTTTTAGTAGTAATAGTGTGATTTCTTATTTTAGTATCGGTGGTAGTAGTAATAGGGACAACAGAGGTATTATGATGAAGTTATGATAGTAATAATATAATTATTAACAGAAATCATATATGTAGCTCCATAGTTTTGTTAGTATCAAAATTAGTTATAGTTGAATGAATGATTTGCAGGAGTAATAGTAGTATGACTATTAGTAGTAATAGTACTAAAAATAATTTGTAGTAGCAAAAGTAATAGTATGATTAACATTTGTAGTAATAGTAACAGTCATAGGCTATTTATGAGTGGTAGTATGATAATTTGCAGTTATACTAGTAGGAGTTATATGTACCATAATAGAAATTTTTAGTAGCAATACTAAAGTAATATAAATAGTTGAATTGTAGTACTGACAGTATTAGTACTGTACACTCCTTACGATCATGGTAACTGTTGTGTTTTGTGAATTTTCTAATATATGTAGTAATAACAGTAATATGCTTATTTGTAGAAACAGTAATTAATTAAACTAGTTGGATTATTTGTAAGGCTGCACAATTTGATAAGAAAAAAAATCACAGGTTTATTTTGAAACGTATTGTGAGTGCAGTTTAAACTGTGAACTTTACCTGTTAAAGGTACCCAAATATCCTCTTATCACCCCAAACTTATATATATTAACAACTACAGTATGCTCATATCATGTTTAATAAATTGCAGCCATTTGAGATTAAATAGTTTGACAGGTCCATATCATGATTGCGAATTTTACATGAGTAATTGTGCAGTGTTAATTATTTGTAAAGAAAACTAGTTATGCTAACATCATTATTAAAAGAAATTGTAGTTATAGTAGTACTATTATTAGAATGGTAGTTGTAACAGTAGAATGATTATTTGCAAAAATTGGTAGTTATGATAATAGTTTCTTACTAGAAGTAGTATTTATAGTAGTAGTATGTTTATTGTCTTAGTAGTAGCAGTAGTAATAGGTAGCATGAATGTTATTTGTAGTAGTAGCAATTACAATAGTAGTATTTATAAGTAGCAAATATAGTATTATATTAGTCATAGATCAGGCCTGCAGAGTTTATATTTTAAAAAAAAGTAGAATTATAATAATGATATGAATTATTGAATATTATAATATGAATTATTACTGTGATTTATGAAATTAATTAGCATTTAATAAATTAACATAGATTCAGTCAAAGACGATATGGAAGATTTTATAACATCAACTGCCTTTCAAAGAACCAAACAATCCATCATGAAGCTCAAATGGGAGAAAAAGTTGTATATAAAAAAAAATTATTACAATTCACAGCACTACCTGGATAGCCTTATAATATATACAAGAAAATTCACAACACACGTTTACTTAAGTGTTTTGCGTTCAAGGTCGTTTCCCAGCATTGCGAGTCTTGCCATTTCCACACTTCAAAAATCATTGTATTTTCATGGGGTCAGACTTTAACTGATCAACTTGCTGAGACGATGAGATTGGTCACAATAGGCGATGAGATTGGTCACAGTAGGCAGACGAGATAACATAAAGGCTGAATAAGCAGCGCAATTCAGAATGTACTACAACTTGACCTGGCAAAATAATATTAATAACCAGAGCAATTGAGAGACTGCTAAGAATAACTACAGCAAATTGTAGAGCTTCTTTAACACTAGTCTAAGGTGGGGGGACCGACATTGCAGAAATTTAGGAGGTGTGTAAACGCGGTTTACCTACATTTAAATAGCACTAAATAGGATTATTTGACGTAGGAGTGGTAAGAATAGGAGTACAGGTATTAGTAAAAATTTAAGTTGTATGATTATTTGTGGTAGTAGTGAAAGTATGTTTGATTATCATTTGTATTAAATAATAAATAGTAGTAGAACTATGATAGGAAAACATTCCTAGGAGTACTAGTGATGTGTTTGTAGGGATACTGTTAGTGCGATGAATTTGTATTAGTAACAATAATATGATGAGAATCTATTGTGGGTATAATTCTTTTAGTGATAGTAACAATAGTAGTAGTACAAAAGTATCATTTGTAGCCGTAGTTCTACTTATTTGTTTGTTTATTTATACAATTACAACTAAAAATCTGACTATTATTGTTACTAATAGTAAGATTATTATTAGTAATTTTATAAATAGATTATTTTAGTATTAGTACTATGTGAGGAGTATGAGTATGATTATTTAATGTAGTTGTGGTCATAATAGCAGTACGGTTATTAGTAGAAATGGAAGTAGCATGATTTTGTGGTGGTAGTGATAGTAATTTTAGTAGTAATACTAAAGTAATATTAGTTACTAGTTTAATAGTAGTAGCGCCAATACTAGTATGATTGCGGTAGTAGTAGTATAGTTGCTAATAATAGTTTGATTATTAGTAGCTATCGTGGTGCTGTGATTAGAATTTTATGATGGAAAAAAAATCTATTATGGTTATCATTTGTAACAAGTAGTAGAATAAGTAATGGAAGCAATAGAACTAGGATAGGAATAGATTCTTCTGTTATAAGTATTTGTAGGAATAATAGATAGTAGTGTGATGCATTTGTATTAGTAACAATAATATGATTATACTCTATTGTGGGTATGATTTATTATTTTAGTACTAGTCACAATAGTATTAGTACAAATGTATCGTTTGTTGAAGTAGGAGTTCACAAGTTAGCATTACATAATGGACAATAGTTGTTTTTTTCAGTATTATTAGTTTTTGCAATAATTACAATATTATAATCATTCGTTAATTTGGGTTGAGCAGTCACAGTAATAGTAGTATAATTGTTAGTAGTAATAGTAGGCATTAATTCTACTGGATCACTGAGTGCTGAAGATTCTTCACCTGTTAAGGGTCGCGTCCAGTGTTAGTCGAAGTGTCATGGCTCCTCTGACTGAACTTAAAGGTTGTTGCAGTGTTAGTGAGCCCCACACGTACTCGCACACTACACACACACACACACAACCTGACTTTCATTTGAGTTATCTATTATTGAGCAGGGAATCCCCACTGAGGCTGGTGTGTCGTTTCCAGAGGAGCCCTGCACATCAACAACAAAGCAATAAAAAAATAACAAGGAAATTAAACCAACAGCAGCAGATTAGTCTGAGAAATATAAAATAAATAAAACGATCCGGTACGCTTCAACAGAGCGTGCATAAAATAAATCCAGCAGCCAGGAATTAAAGCACACAGACGGTCATAAAAATAAAATAAAAAATTTAAAAAACAGAAGCCGATGATCACTATTCAGGAAGATCGCCTCGTGAGTACGGACGTCGGGATGGGTTTTAAAAACCGCCACGTAAAAGTCCTCCCGCTGATCGTATAATCAGAACTTCAATCGCAAAAACGATGAAAATGATCTGCTGTGTGTCAGACAGATGAGTGTGTACAGTGAAGGCAGACAGTGAGAATCATAAAGGAGTGAAAAATAACAGAGCACAACGTTTCAGCTCATTCCAGGTGGAAAGAAGTGATTCTGTACATTGGAGCCTGTAGGCTTGAGCCAACATGCCCATCTCATCTCGTACACACTCACAATGTATATGAGGTCATCTCTCTGAGAGCAAACGGTGCGTTTAGATCTCTAAAGCTCCCTGTTAAATAAACAGACAAAGACTGTGTGTGTGTGAGTGCACGTACCTTGCCTTCTAAACCAGAAAAGAACAATTTAGGGCATTTTACAAAAGTGCCTGAGAGAGGGGAAAGATGGAAAGAGACAAAGAAAAAAATAACGTCAGTAAGAAAAAAAGGTTTGAAAGAAAAAAAGGGACATAGTGAAAAACTCAATGAATGTTAGGAAGAAAAAAAAAGAGGAGGAACTTTTTAATGAGAAAATGAACACCTAAAAGATGAAAAGAAAGGGAAAGACAGAAATGCAAGAAGAAATGAAGGAAAGACAAAGAAAGGAAAGAAAAAATGGCAAGAAAAAAAGAACGTAAGTTAAAGAAAAAAGTAGTTTTCTAGAAATAGTAAAATAAGAAAGTAGGGCTACTTTGAGTACGACTCTGTAAATAAAGAGGAAGGGAGGAAGTGAAATAGCAAGAAAAGAGGGAAAAGCGCGAAAGCGCGTGTCTGTGCGAGAGCGTGTGTCTGTGTACCCAGGTGAGAGTGTATACTTGTGAGTGTGTGTGCGTTCCGAGGTGAATGTATATCTGAGAGTGTACATCTGTGTGCGAGAGTGCTGAGCTGTGTACGTCTGTGTGCGCGAGTGTATATTTCTGTGCAAGATTGCTTAGCCGTGTGAGTGTATATCTGTGTGAGAGTATTTACCAATGTGTGAGTGTATGTCGATATGCGAGAGTGCTTTGCCATATGCATAGCCATGTGCAAGTGTGTGTATCTGCACGAATATGTGATTGTCTGTATGTGAGAGAGTATATAGGGGGGAGTGTTTGTGTATATATCTGTGTTGGGGTGTGTATATGTGTGTGTGGAAGTGTGAGAGTATATCTGTGTAAGACAGAGTGTGCGAGTGTGCATGAGTTAGTCATTGCTTACTCCAGCTCAACTATTTTTTCCTCTAAACATCTTTCGCCACATACAATGCACAAAGAGTCACCATTGTGTGTGTGTGTGTGTGTGTGTGTGTGTGTGTGTGTGTGTGTGTGTGTGTGTGTGTGTGTGTGTTGTGATCCGTTTAAAACACTGCACAACTAAAAATAGTTTTTATTCAAATGAGTTCACTTGTGCTGAGGACACTGAACCTTTGTTTTAGGGACGAGATGCTCCGTAGCCAGGCACCAACTATTCGCCAAAAGAGGGCCATCTGTGCGTATAGTGTGTGTGTGTGTAGTGTGTGTGTGTGTTCATGTGTGAAAGAGCTGGGTTGGTGAAGAAAGAGGCCACTAAAGAATAGGGCTGCTCTATTTTTCTTTTAGAGCTGATATAAATCAACCTTTCACGCCAGCAGAGCAGCCATCGCTTATCTTGCCCTTTACTTATACTAGCGTGTGTGTGTGTGCTGTACTGTACACCACATCAAACCTTTTCAAAGTCTACTGACCCGAAAGACTCGAACCTTTAAATGCTCCATGTAATTATCAGCATCTTCTCCATCTTCTCTCCGGCTTCATCCCAAACTAGTCAGAGTTCTCACGGTTTAAACAGCACACTCGAAGACAAGTGTTTCAGTGAAAACACTTTTATTAATTTATTAATGAATATTGGCTTTTAATAGTGGATGCTGCTGCCTGTTGGTGAAAAGAATGTTGGTTTTGGGTGGGTTTTAAGGAAGAATGTCTTTTTATTAAGAACATTGGTGCTGTGGGTTCTGCTGGTGTAGGTTGGGTTTTAGTGGGGAAAAGTGTTGTGTAATAAACAATATTGTTGAAAGTTACGGTTTGGTACAGTCCGTTCTATTGGGGGGGGGGGTGGGGGGGTTCTTAGTCATAATGGAAATAATTTTTTTTGTTTGTTTGTTCAGAAAGTTAAATGTTTGGGTTCCCGATGTCATGTTTTCACGGAAAAACTGTTGTTTAATGGGATGATATTATTGAAGAGTTGGGTTTTAATGAAAAGTGTTTTAATGGAGGATGTTGGTGAGTAGTGGATTGTAATGCAGAATGTTAGTAAGGATGTTGGTGTATAGTAGAGGATGTTGGATTGTAATGGAGGATGTTGGTGTGTAATGAAAAATGGTGAGAATGGTGGTTTCTAATGGGAGATGATGGGTTTAAATGGATGTTGGATTCTAATGGAGAATATTAGTGAGTTTTGGATTGTAATTGAAGATGGTGTGTAGTGGAGAATGTTGGATCGTAATAATGAATATTGGTTTTTATTAATGAATATTGGCTTTTAATAGTGGATGCTGCTGCCTGTTGGTGAAAAGAATGTTGGTGGTGCTGGTAATTGTTGGTGTTTGATGACTGAACAGTGCTTGTTGGTGTTTGGATAGTGTTGAAAATGTTGGATTGTAATGGAGGATGTTGGATTGTAATGAAGGATGTTGGATTGTAATGAAGGATGTTGGATTGCAATGGAGGATGTTGGATTGTAATGAAGGATGTTGGATTGTAATGAAGGATGTTGGATTGCAATGGAGGATAGTGGTTAGAATGATGGTTTGTAGTGGAGAATGTTGGCTTGTAATGGAGAATATTGGATTGTAATGGAGGATGCTGGATTGTAATGGAGAATATTGGTGAGAATGTTTGTCTGTAGCGGAGATTGTTGGATCGTAATGGAGGCTTGTAATGGACTATATGGGTTTTAATGGCGAATGCTGATGCCTGTTGGTGAAAAGAACATTGGTGGCGCTGATTGTTGGTGTTTGATGACTGAACATGTCTGTTGGTTGTTGGATAGTGGTGAGAATATTGGATCGTTATGTAGAATGTTTGATCGTAATGGAGTATATTGGTTCGAATGGTGATTTGTAATGGAGAATTTTGGTTGTTCATGAATAATATGGGTACTTATCCTGATGTAATGAAGGGATGATGGATTTATGATTTTACTTTGTAATGGAGGATGTTGGTTTGTAATGGACTATATGGGTTGTAATGGCAGATCCTGATGACTGTTGGTGAAAAGAACGTTTGTGGTGCTTGTGATTGTGATTGTTGGTGTTTGATGACTGAACATATATGTTGGTTGTTGATTTTTGGGAGAACAAGTCACTAAATTCTAAAAGGTTTTGAACTATAATAGGTTCTTTTACTCTCTTAGACATTGTTTGTACTTTTGTTGTCACATTTTTCTCTCTCTTCTTTAGTCTTTAATAAGCCTCTATATAGTTACGTAATTATATAACTTCTTATATAATAATAATTATATACCTCTGCCAGTGGACTGTAAACATCTCAGTCTGAGTGATGGAGACGTGACAGAAATTGCTTTAACCGTTAGATGCAGTCTGTTATTACTGGTTATTACCGACAGCCTCAAACACGTAGGTATATATATATATATATTTTTTTTTTTCAGCAAGTTCAAGAATGTTCCAAATAAGCTTTAAAAACTTTTCAAGGTCTCTCATTTGTCACTCCCTGTTATTACAAGGTGCGCTAATGACCACATGTGTCATCACAGGATGCCTTTGGTCTGCGATTAAAATTGTTTTTGAGCTTTTAAAATTGAAATATAAAAAAAAATATATATTTTTTTTTTTCTTTATCTTGTGTTACAGATGAAGAGGAAGTTGGATCATGGACCCGAAGTTCGGCCGTTCCCTTCAGGCAAAAAGCCCTGTCCGAGGTGAGAATAAATCGGAAGTTTTGGTTTAGAACCTTACACCATTTAGAAAATCTCCATTGCGAGTGTGTGTATTAAATTGTGACACAAATTGTATTCAACTCCTGCTTTGAATCCATTAAAGTTTATACAACGTTGAAGTTAACGTTCTGGCTGTTTCTCTGACATCCAGTCCGACGGGTCTGGTCCCGTATCCATCCACCCCCACTACGTTCGGCGACTTGAGGGCTGCTAACGGACAGGGACAGCAGAGACGCCGCATCACCTCCATCCAGCCTCCGACGGGCTTACAGGAATGGCTCCGTACCTTCCAGGTGCGTGTCCGCAACGCTCATTATGAAAGTGTTAGCGCTCCTCGTTTAACTCTTCAATTAACGCGCAGAGCATCTGGAGGATCGCCCCTCCCCTTCACAAAAAAAAAAAAAAAAGTCTGTTCTCGTGTTCCTTCGTGCACAAGAAGAAGCAGCAGCAGCTGAAACTCCATCACTGCAGGCCTGCTAATTACCTTCTTACTCACTCTCAACAGTTTCTCGCTCATAAAGTCGGAGCCCTCAGGCTGAGATTAGGCAGCTGCCTGGACTGGCTCGGCGCGGCGCGGCGCCGCAGGTCAAATTCTCAGCATCGAGTCGCGCTCGGTGCCCGTTCCTCCTAAATAAGAGTCTCAGACCTGTCCTGATCGAGCAGGTCCAGACAGCTCGGTGTTGACAGTAATTACAGACTATAACCCTGACGCTAGCTTGACTAGCATGGAGCGTGGAGAAAACTTTACAGGTAGAGTGTGTTAAATGATGCAGTTCGGGTTGGATTTACTGATTGCATTCTTGACTTTAAAAAAAATAAATAAAAAAAAGTATGTATGTAATATTGAACTCAACAATGAACCGCCACCTACACGATCCTTTTTTATTCTTCAGGGCGGCACCGAAAACCATCCGATGTAGCTCGTTCATGTGTCACACCTCATTCCTGTCAAGCCCGAACACCTCACACCTTGCATGACACACGACCGAAACGTCTGATCGCGCGGCCAGGAGCTGGTCTAACTTCCTCAGGATCAAGCAGATAAAGCGCGGATTAGCGTCTCAATGACCGAGACGCTTCCGCCGTATAGATTTCTTCCGTTGCGTTAATTCCTTCCATTGACTGGCGTCTGAATTTGAGAGGAGTTTGCTATCATTTTTTATTAGTTTAGATTAGGCTTCAGGATGCTCCACATGCTCCATGCACTAGCATAACCGTGCCGGGGATTAGGGGTGGGGCAAAGGGGCGGGGTCTGGAACTCTGTTCGAAACCGGTAGTTAGCGATGTGTAATGAGACGCATATTTCAGGAATGCTGGTGTAGGGGAACAAAATGTGCGGCGTTGCCGGCACCGATGGAGTGCACGCACGCACACTCGCACTCTCTCACAGTTATTTGTCCTTCTGCTTTAACGAAAACCTGCGATTAGTGACGCTTAGATGCAACACACAAAGTGAATGTTGATGCAAAAAAATTATCAAGAGGGGAAAAAAATAAAACAGAAAATGTTCTTGTTACATGTTGGATAAAAAATACAAATAATTAAATCTGTTAATTTTGAACAGTGTGTGGTTTTATGTTTAGTGTTTTATATCCGGACTGAGTTTCCAGTTTGATGAGTGTACGTCTGAATGCGTAAAAGTGAAGTATTAGGCGTGTACGGTTTATCTAGTGTGCGTGAAAGCCTGTGGAATGCTCGTGCAACACAGAACAAAGATAAACTGTTACATATTTCTGTCCTCAGAGGTACATTCAGATTAGTGTTATGGTCTTGTTATACTTACATTGTGTGTGTGTGTGTGTGTGTGTGTGTGTGTGTGTGTGTGTGTGTGTAGAGTTGGAGTGGACCGGAGAAGCTCTTGGCGCTGGACGAGTTGATAGACAGCTGTGAGCCAACGCAAGTGAAGCACATGATGCAGGTGATCGAGCCGCAGTTCCAGAGAGACTTCATCTCCCTACTGCCCAAAGAGGTACACACACACACACACACACACACACACACACAGTATATACACACACACAGTATATATATATATATACACACACACGCAGTATATACACACACACACAGTATATACTATACACATACACGCATATATACTCTACACACACAGTATATACTCTACACACACACTGTATATATACTCTACACACACACTGTATATATACTCTACACACACACTGTATATACTCTACACACACACTGTATATATACTCTACACACACACACTGTATATATACTCTACACACACACACTGTATATATACTCTACACACACACTGTATATACTCTACACACACGCTGTATATACACCTACACACACACTGTATATACACTCTACACACACACGTATATATACTCTACACACACACTGTATATATACTCTACACACACACTGTATATATACTCTACACACACACTGTATATACACACTACACACACACTGTATATACACACTACACACACGCTGTATATATACACTACACACACGCTGTATATACACACTACACACACGCTGTATATATACACTACACACACACTGTATATACACACTACACACACACTGTATATACACACTACACACACACTGTATATACACACATACTGTATATACACTACACACACAGTATATACACACTACACACACACACTGTATATACACACATACTGTATATACACTACACACACAGTATATATACACTACACACACAGTATATATACACTACACACACACACAGTATATACACACTACACACACACACACAGTATATACACGCTACACACACTGTATATACACACACACACACACACACACACACCGAGTACAGAGAGATAAACATTGTATCCTGCTAGTGTGTGTTCCCCTGTGCTCAAAGTATTGGCACCCTCCTCCATTCCTCTAGTTACAATATATACACACACACACACACACACACACACACACACAGAATGCTGAAGTCATTATTAATAAACATTCTGTAGCTGTATGTTACTGTGTTAGCGTTACAACACACACACACACACACACACACACACACACACACACACACCGAGTACAGAGAGATAAACATCGTATCCTGCTAGTGTGTGTTCCCCTGTGCTCAAAGTATTGGCACCCTCTTCCATTCCTCTAGTTACAATATATATCTATATATATATCTATATATATATATATACACACACACACACACACACACACACACACACACACACACACACACACAGAATG